>AYEL01080155.1:0-27163 GCA_000484575.1 Olivierus martensii
CATATTGACGTTTACAATGACGTACAATATAAAATTTTATTAATTTAACTGGACAGTTCATTAAAAATAAATCATATGGCCATAAACTTATAAAATAATTCATGCATTAATATTTTAATTATAAAATTATAATTAAAATGAATTTTATATAATATATAAATCTGATTAAAATATTTATTAAAGGTAAAACTGTAACTTACCACTCTGGAGGATCCGGGTTCAAATCCGGATCCCACACCTCCAGATTTTCTGGCTATTATTATTGTATAACGTGCACTATTATTTATCTGACGTAAAGTTTAAACAATTAATAATTTTTGCATTTTAAAGTAATTAAAAATGTAATATTATTTTTTATAACATTTTAACCCACTTTTTTTATTATGACGTCATCAGAGTTTCCCGTTTCGTGCGTTTTCCCCCTCGTTCGACTTTTCGGGCCGGTCCCGAAGTTTCGTGCGTTTTCCCGGCTCGTTCGACTTTTCGGGCCGGTCCCCGATGTTTCAAAATCGGGGTTATATATATTTGTGGGTCGGAGGTATAGGGCACACTATAATATTCATATTTGAGAAAAAATTTGTAAATCTGGAAATAGTTAAGTGGGGTATATATATAATTCCGTATCGTGTAAAATTCTCAATCAGATCATTCAAAGCATGTATTATATACTTTGAATGACCTGATTGAGAATTGTAAATTTAGTCGCGTTTACGTGATACAGGGTGGTATAAACGCGAAAAACTTACAATTCCGGGTCCCACACAGTGCCAAATTTACCATTACGCTAAATAAGCTAAAGCTTGGTGCCTCAGCTTTCAGGAGCCTCTAAATTTTAAGAAAAAAAATGAACGAAGAAAATTTTTTTATGCTATCCTGTAAAAAAGCGATTGAAATTCATCTCTAGGACAAATGTTGCCAAAATGGCTACTGGTTTTCATAGCCGTCTTAATCGTTTGAAAGCAGTCGGCCGGATTGGCCACGTGGAAACGCTTCGGCTTTCCACTCTGCAGAGACCCGGGTTCGAGTCTCGGGTCCCACTCCTTGAAAATATTTATCATAGGGTCCGGGCCCGGCCCGTCGATCCCCGGCTTGAAAATATTTATCATGGGGTCTGGGCCCGGCCCGTCGATCCCCGTTCTCCACAATCCGGCTGACCCCTCCGCAGGGGTAGGCAGTCTGTGGAAATCCACAATCCGGCTGACCCCTCCACAGGGGTGGGCAGTCTGTGGAAGGGCTTGTTTCGCCCCGCCACTTGGTATTCTTAATGAATGGAAAGTGGCGTCATCTATTGACAAAAAAAAGATCGTTTGAAAGCGATAAGGAAATTTTTATGACTTACTAACGATAGAATCTACGATTTTAATCGCTATTGGGCCTGAGTGGAAAGTGGCGTCATCTGTTGACAAAAAAAAAGATCGTTTGAAATCGATAAGGAAATTTTTATGACTTACTAACGATAGAATCTACGATTTTAATCGCTATTGGGCGTTTTTTGAAATTTGCTTCATTTTCAACGAATACAATGGTTATGTTAAACATATTTGTATGTTTTTATTTTATATTATATTTTGTTTAATTTATATTGTACACGTCTTAAAATTAAATAATTTAATAAAGACTTTTTTATGTATTAATAACCTGTATAAATAGATATATATGTGTTATTTATACAATTTTTTTTGCTGCATATTTTACGCCCCTTTCCAATCAGGGCGATTACTAAGGGGCGGGGCCAGTTCCAGCCTTTTATACAATTTTTTTGCTGCATATTTTACGCCCCCTTCCAATCAGGGCGATTACTAAGGGGCGGGGCCAGTTCCAGCCACGGGCTGCACCCACACTTGTGGAGGGGCGGATGGTGAAAGACGAGGATCGCCGGGCCAGGCCTAATACCCCGAAAAAATTTTTCAGGAGTTACTAGACCCGGGACGCGAATCGGGGTCTTCCTGCGTGGCACGCCGACAACGTTACCACTCATCAATCCGGCCGTGCTTTATACAATTAAAAAAAAATTGGGAAGGGGTCTCAGTTTTTGTTAGCTTAGGGCCTAAAAAATATAAATCCGGCACCGGTCCCACACATTCAGTTTTTCAAATAGGATCTCACCGGCCTTGTTGGCCGGATAGCTGAGTGGTAACGCATTCATTTACCACCTTGGAAGACCCGTGACAACGTTACCACTCGTCAATCCGGCCATGTTTTATACAATTAAAAAAAAATTGGGAAGGTGTCTCAGTTTTTGTTAGCTTAGGGCCTAAAAATATAAATCCGGCACCGGTCCCACTCATTCAGTTTTTCAAATAGGATCTCACCCGGCCTTGTTGGCCGGATAGCTGAGTGGTAACGCATTCATTTACCACCTTGGAAGACCCGGGTTCAAATATGGCTCCCAAATCTCTAGTTTTTCAGGTGGGGTCCGTACCCGGATCATTAAAGAATTAAAGAATGCGGCATCGATAAGTTCCATAATGGCTGAACATCCTTATTGTATTTCATGAAAACGCTAATTATCCCATCCTTTAACCTTCTGGTTGACCCCACCATAGGTGTTGGTTACTCTGTGGTGGGCTTTAAAAGTGGCTGCCACCAAATAATGTATATCTCTAGTGAGATAAAGCGGCTTAGATCAAAATAACTTAATCTAACCTGATATGGTCTATGTTTTTTTTTTTTTTTTTTTTTTTTTTTTTTTTTTTTGGGTGTTGGTTACTCTGTGGTGGGCTTTAAAAGTGGCTGCAACCAAATAATGTATATCTCTAGTGAGATAAAGCAACTTAGATCAAAATAACCTAATGTAACCTGACATGGTCTATTAAATTCTATTATCCAATCTTCCGATTGATTCCACTATAGATGCTGGCCAACTTAGATGGGTTTTACAAGTGATATGGTCTATTAAATTCTATCATCCAATCTTCCGATTGATTCCACTATAGATGCTGGCCAACTTAGATGGGTTTTACAAGTGACCGCCACTCAAAAGTATTCTTTGTGTGATTTGGCGATTTAATTAAAACTTAATAGTCTAAGCTGAAAAATACCAGATATTAAACAAAAAACTGACTTCTGTTATTGAGAAATATCCCAGAATCGACTTCGTGAGAGCAATTGCCCACAATCTTTATATATAAAAATTTCGTTTAATACTGCAATATTTTTATAAGGCAATTGATTGCAAACAACTAATATACATTTAATCATTTAATAAATATGTAATAAATATTTTTTATCATATTATCATTTGTAATGGTTATGTCGTTTGTTTTTTAAAGCATTTACATTACAAAGAATAAATAAGAATAGTAAATATTAATAATTAGAAGAAATGAAATACAAAAGTTTAACTAGCAATTTTATCATATTATCTTTTGTAATGGTTATGTCGTTTGTTTTTTAAAGCATTTACATTACAAAGTATAAATAAGAATAGTAAATATTAATAATTAGAAGAAATGAAATACAAAAGTTTAACTAGCAGTTTCAGAAAGAACTAAAATTACCAAGTTTCTGTAGGGCTAAATTAATTTTTTTATTTTGCATTTAAATCCATTGATTTCATGTGTCCAATTTTAACTTGGTTTAACTAGCATAGCAAGATGGCTATGATAGATGTCAAGATCACATCATCTCGGCGACGTGATGTCAGTGTCATTATTATTACGTCTTAATAACGTTATAAATTATTGTGGTTTAGTGGCATCCATTGTTATTCTAAATTAATTTTTTATTTTGCATTGATTTCATGTGTCCAATTTTAACTTGGTTTAAAACTAGCATAGCAAGACGGCTATGATAGATGTCAAGATCACATCATCTTGGCGACGTGACGTCAGTGTTATTATTATTACGTCTTAATAACGTTATAAATTATTGTGGTTTAGTGGCATCCATTGTTATATCAGATGACATCACAGTTCCCGACGTGACATCATTTAAATTAGAATAGTTCATGTTCATCCATGATCATGTTACTCCATGGATATACACATATATCGATGAAGTAACATACGCCCCAAGTACATTTTAATTCCGTGGTTACTCCTATAATGGCTATATAAGGCTAATACTTATCGCCATCTGTTGGCAATAAATATAAACCAAAATAAAAAAATAAAATTCTATTCTGAAAGGATTAAAGGATGCGGCATCGATGTGTCTTATAATGGTAGAACATCCAGTGACGCCGAGAGAAATCCCGGGCCCCGGTACGAATCAGGTTTTGGGCCCATATATATAATAAATTCTTATTGTTATGAAGCGGACCGAGCCCTTCAATCTTCTACGGGCCCAGGGAATTTGTCCCCTCTTCACCGGTCTCTCGGCGCATATGACATCATTAGTGAATTTCATGAAAACTGTTAATTAGTTCAAAGTATTAGAGAACAAAAGACACACAACATAGGTCTGATTTTATAATTATTCATTTTCTTCAGAAAGTAGACTAAAAATACAAATATTTGTCCGACTAAACATCTGTCAGATCAATGTCCATTCGGTAAAATTTCCATTTGGTCGATGGCTCATGTAGGTCTCTCGGCGCCTATGACATCATTAGTGAATTTCATGAAAACTGTTAATTAGTTCAAAGTATTAGAGAACAAAAGACACACAACATAGGTCTGATTTTATAATTATTAATTTTCTTCAGAACGTAGACTAAAAATACAAAATATTTGTCCGACCAAACATCTGTCAGATCAATGTCCATTCGGTAAAATTTCCATTTGGTCGATGGGCATTTCACGTGATCGGAGGGGCACGATTCCGTGCACGTGAAATGCCTATCCCTCCGATCACGAATTATTTCCGTGACCGAAGGGGCACGATGGGCATTTCAGAAATGCCCCTCTGATGACAGAAATAATTAGGATAAATACACTGACGGAAAAAAAAATCCCAACACCAAGAAAGACTTGTGTTAGATAAACTAAATAGATAAACAAACCAACAACCGAAAATATAGCATTATTGATGACACAAAATGTCACTGTTTTTTTTTTGTATATTTTACGCCCGTTTCTAATCAGGGAGATTACTAAGGGGCGGTGTCGATGGGCATTTCACATGATCGGAGGGGCACGATTCCGAGCACGTGAAATGCCTATCCCTCCGATCACGAATTATTTCCGTGACCGAAGGGGCACGATGGGCATTTCAGAAATGCCCCTCCGATGACAGAAATAATTAGGATAAATATGTTAATATGAAATTCAAGATTAAATTGAGAATTTTAAAAATAGAAATATTTTATTCATAAATGAATAAAAAATTTCATCTCGTCCTGCAGAAGATTAGTGTTTTTGTATTTACAAATTCTGTTGAATGAAGTATATATACTCGGCCGGGTGGCCATATGATAAAATAGTCTTGGTTGTTTTCTTGCAAAAGAGAGAGAAATTTCAAGAATACAAGAAATTTCAAGTGAGCAATATAAAATATGGAATTTAATTTTTTGTCGATTTTATAATAAAGAAAAATGATAAAGAGTTTTATTATAGCGTAATGTAGTTATATGAAATATATGGCATTCAGTTAACTCTACTTTCAAATTTTAATAAATTTTTATGTTGAAAAATTAGGATTACTTTTTTGCATTATTCTAAATTTGAATTTTTGTACTACATACAATAAAACATTGTATACAAATTAGAAAATCACTCGTTAAAATATATCAACATGAAATGAAATACCAAATAACAAAATTTTTATTTAAAAATTAGTCTTTACTAATTTGCAAGGAGCATTAACGGCAGGGATTTACAAGTCTTGCTCATAGAGATAGTTCATATCACAGGTTCCTATGTCCAACAACAACAAACTTTGGATGGGAGAATTGATTACATTCAGTCAAAAATATAGACTACTCATAGCGCCATCTATTGATTAAATTGTTAAATTCTGATTGAATTTTTGGACTGTTCCTGATTATTTAACAATGATTATTCGAAAAATAAGTGAATAGGACAGTTATCTAAGTTCGACAATTCTAGATAATCATGCTAAATTTAGCGGTCGTAGCTTCTAGTTTAGGCGATTACTCGACACAAATATACAAATAGATAAACAAACCATCAACCGAAAATATAGCATTATTGATGACACAAAATATCACTAAGTGTTTTTTTTTTGTATATTTTACGCCCGTTTCTAATCAGGGAGATTACTAAGGGGCGGTGCGAGTCCCAACAACGGGCTTCACCCATACCCGTGGAGGAGCTGGATGGTGAAGGACGGGGATTGCCGAGTCAGGCCCAGCACCCCGAAAAAACTTTTTCAGAAGTTATCAGACCGGGACGCGAACCCAGGTCCGCCTGCGTGGCTCGCCGACAGCGTTACCACTCGGCCATGCAGCCTGTCGCTAAGTGTTATGCAGGAATTACATATGATATATCTGTCTTGCTTCTACAGATTTAATGATGGTTACCCATCTCCTTGGACAATCTTAACCTTCTTTTTTTGTCAGCCAATGGTCGTGATGGAAGTGTGCTTTGCTTCCACCTCGGAGGATCCGGATTGAATTTCTGGGTTCCACACCTCTACGTTTTTCAGGAAGGGTCAGCTTGTCTGTTGAACCCCATTCTCCATCTGACGGCTGATCCAACCAGGGGTATGGGGAGCTGAAATGTTCCGTCGCTTAATACCTTGCATGGTGGAAAGAGAAGTAAAACTTCACAGGAAAAACCCTCTTTAGCGGCCCGTAATGGGAGCTGAAATGTTCTGTCGCTTAATACCTTGCATGGTGGAAAGAGAAGTAAAACTTCACAGGAAAAACCCTCTTTTTTATCGGTCGGATGGCCGCAGTGGAAGCATAATGTGCTTCCATCTTGGAGGATCCAAATTCGATTCCTGGGTCTCGCACCTCCAGATTTTTTCAGAAGAGTCTAGATTTGAACTGTTGAACCTTCATCTTCATCGATGCTGCAACACGATCTTACAGGATTAAACGATGCAACTGTTGAGATGACCTTTAATGACAAAAACGTCACTATTACATTTCATAAAAATCTAATCAATTTAAAAGTTATTTGTGACATCCAGAGAGACAATTAGAGAGAAAAAAACAGGATAATGATTTTATTAGTATCCTTTTCATTCGGAAAGTAGGCTAATAAAATATAGTATTTCGAATTTGAAACCGATCATTTTGTTTCTTTGTTTGCAACCATCTTGAAATTTAAAGGAAAAATTTTTTAAATCTTATTATGTTTAAAAAACATAATAAGAGATAAATAACTATTAGAAATTATGAATTTCATCAATAAATGTTTAACTGATCATTTTGTTTCTTTGTTTGCAACCAACTTGAAATTTAAAGGAAAAAATTTTAAAATCTATTCTTTTAAACATAATAAGAGATAAATAACTATTAGAAATTATGAATTTCATCAATAAATGTTTAAATCAAACTGATTTATTCTGTTTGAGATTAAATTAACAGATATAGATAAAGAATTTCAAGTTATTCAATATTCAATCTTAATATCTCGTGTGCTTAACATCTAACTTAGATGCAATCAAGAATCTAAATTAGAGTTCTTAATGTAAGAAACTGGGAAGAATAGAGGAAACAGTGAAAATCAAAAGAAAATGTGAATAAAAGCAAAAACTTTTACATACATGAGAAAATATAACAGAAGAAAGTTAAAACAGTACTATATTTATTTATAATTTAAGTTTTATGAGTACCTTGCGAATGCTGAGGGACTGGTATATTTTTATAATTCAATTATCTAATGTTTATGGAAAATCAAAGACAAATCTGAAAGACATATAGCTTTGTTCCTAATAAAGAAATATATCATTAATCGTAAAAACTATTAAATGCTTTGATAGTCTAGGTAAACAACTATTATTTCAATAGCCCATATATGATTTTGAAAAGGATAACGACAGGCACACTGAAGAATCAATCAGATTTACTCTTGAAAAATATTTATTAACCATAGAAACCAGTAATTGCGTTTATATCTTAAAATTGATGAATATAAAACATAGTTAAGATTCGTTGTTATATATTTCACTCAGATGGGATATGATTTACGCGAGATATTGCTCTAACATATATTTCTCCTAGCATATTAATAATAATAAATTGATGAACTTCAATAGATTTGGATCGCCAATGGCCCAATAAAATAAGTGAATTTTATCCAAATAGAATAATATTTTATGTAATCGTCCTCAACACTATAACATTATCCGCATTATCGTGTTGAGGATGGAGAAACAAAACTATTTCATATCACTTTTATTCAATTTAGGAATAAAAAGGATCAAAAAGAATATAGCTTTGATGTATTTGATATCGAAAATACGATTGTGTTGATAGTCGCATTTAAAATCTCTTATGACTTTACTTGAAAACCGCTATTCTAGAGATTATTAATTATTTTTTTAACCATTAATAAATATCTTAAAATGAAAAATTTCAATTCTTTCTTTAAGCCATTGATTCTGCTACAAATATTGGTTAAATTGTACATTATCTTAGTAAATAACTAATTGAATTATCTAAGTAGCCTAAATAATTATAACTTATTATTAAATAATTTTTCTTTTAATAATTTAAAGAAATAAAACGTATTTATGAATAAAAATAAGATTTATTTAATCTTATAAACAAACATTTTTCAGTGTGAAGTTCAGAATAAAGTTTAAACATGCTAATGATAGATTGATAGATAGTTATCTTTTCTTCCAGTCTAGTTATAATAGGAGCTAATTAAGTGTAGTCAGTTTATCGACCTTGTCGCTTAAAAAGATTTGTTTTTTTTTTTTTCTGATTGATGTCATTCTTTAAAAATGAACTCTAGTACAAAATAAAACCTATTTAATTATTCTTATCAGACTTAACAAATTATAAATTATCTCGTTAATTTGTTTTCAGGATTCATTAATCAAAATACCCCGTAACTATAATAGTTACATTTTTTAATAACAGTTAATTGACAGTGTTTTATCTTTATATTCATCTAATTTTTATAAAGTTCTTGCTACACATTGATGAATTTATGGTAAGCAAATCTTGGTTTGTAAACCGGTTTCAACCAAAAGTCTTTATAGTTAATTTGTTAATTAATTGATGTTAATACCGCAAAATCATGAATCACTTGCTAGCTAAAATCCTACACAGCTATGATAGTGATAGCAAAAGTCAGGATCCCCTAAAAATCTCAATGATGTTAAATATAGGAAATGATTCTGAATTTCAAATGTAAAAATCCAGGTTATTCAAAATGACCAGAAATTATATTGCAGCATTATCAACTAATGATAAAATTTTCAATAGAAAAAAATTGCAGTATCTGAAGCTGAATATATCTGATGATTCATATAAGATTATAGAAATAAAATTGAAATTCAGATAATTATTTTTACGATTGGGAAATTACTTTTATTCTAGATTATTCGAAATATTATGTTATTGAAAAATTCAAAGTGGAAACTTAATTGGAAATCGCATTGAAATATATCACTAACAAGTAAGCCATTGAAAAATCAGCCTAAAATTAAAATCATCATAAGTTAAAAGTCGTGAAAATTGCCGTTTACATATAGGATTCTAGCCAAGATTTCCTAGAGATCAATTATTGAAACTGGAAATAATGTAAACACATTTAATGATTCAAACAATAGAAACTCAACTGCAACAATTGAGTATTATAAATCCACGATATAGTGATTATATGTGCATTCAGTGGCACCGAGACGGGGGGAAAGTCGGGACAAATTCCCGAGGCCCGTAGAAGATTGAGGGGCCCGGACCGCTGCCTAACAATAAGATTTTTTTCTACATTTTAAAATTAAGTAACTGTGCATTATAAGATATGTAGAATTGAAATTGTATTATAAAAATGTAAGGTAAAGAAAAATCTTTGTATTCTAAACAGTTAAAATAAAAATTAATTATGATAATTAGACGTAAGCATTTCATTTAAACAGAGAAGGAATGACAGACTTACAGGGCCCACAACAAAATTTTTAGATGAATGGGATATACACAATGGAATACGTTTATAACGAAACGAATGGACCGGAAAATTTTTTCGTTATAACCGACGTGAAAACAAAAATTTTAAAAAAAGTTGGGGACGTTTCCCAGAGTTAGTTCCATAAGCCTATGACATTATTTTTCCAAAAAATCGATATTTTAAAGGTTTTCTTCGAAAGTATAATTAAAAAATAAAATTCGTCGAACCTCAATTTCCTCAAATTGCATATACAGTGGATTCCGCTTAATTGGGACACGTTGGGACTAAGCCATTTTGGTCCAATTAAGCGGCTGTCCCAATTAAACAAAATAATAATAAATTCTAAAATAAAATATATAATTCGTAGGTAAATAATAGGTAAAAATAATAATAAGTACCTATTTTAATGATTTATTAAAATAGGTACTGTACATAATTATTAGTTTTTACCGATCTCCTCTGACTTCGTCTTCAACACTGGGCCGCTGATAACGCCTCGCCCGCTAACTATAGAAATCCATTTTTTTGTTAACAGATGACGTCACTTTCCATTCAGGTCGGCCGGATGGGCGCGTGGTAGAGCTTTGGCTTACCACCCTGGAGGATCCGGGTTCAAATCCGGGTCCCACACCTCCAATTTTTCAGGAGGGGTCCGGGCTCGGCCTGTTGAACCCCATCCTTCAACCATCCGGTTGACCCCATCATGGGTGCTGGCCAGCCTGTGATGGGAGCTATAAATGGCCGCCGCCAGATACAGAATATCCCATGAGGATATGGCGGCGTAATAAATATTTCATAACTTCAGTTTTAAAATATTTATTTCTATGATATATCTATATATATTTGTGAAATTTTAATAAAACGACAGATTGGAATTATGGGTGGAAACGGAAAAACGGAATTTACTAGAAACAGTGCATGCGCAGTAATCCTTCATTCGGTCATCCGGTTGGAACTGGCTGAAGTTCTATAGGCTTAGCGTTGTCGGTCGAGCAGGTAAGTCGACTCATTCATTCAATATTCAAAATGTAAAGATATATAGTCGGATATTAAAACTAAAGAAAGGCATGTCGGTTAAGATACAGGATTATAAATTATGTTTGTGTGTTATATAGCACCTTATTAAAGTATTGTTACTAGTAACAATAGGGTTAGGGTCATCTTTGTTTTTTTCCATGGAAATCCATGTTACCATATCAAAACATTCGCTCAGAGATCGTTTAAAGATTTTTATTCACGCTTGAATATATTTATAGTATATAATATTTTTAAATTTAAACTAGCTAAACCAATCTTGCAAGGTTTCTGACCTGTTTTTAAGGTCATTGTCTTAAAAAAATCATCTGGTATTATTATAAAAAATTTCATAATTATAATTTTTTTGCTTTTATTTTTTAGGTATTTATGTAACTTTGTTTTTTCTTCTTTTTTTAAATAAAAAAAATATATATATAATTGTAAATCAAAAACATTTCTTTCTTTATTTATTTTTTTGCTTAATTTCATCATTTATCCAATGATGTACTGAAACCTTTTGAATTTATTGCAATCAAAGACATTTTTTTCTTCCCCAGTTACAGTAGTGGTACATTCAATAATTGAATTGTCAAGCTTCAGATTGAATTTATGTTGATCTCTGCATTTTATTTTTGTAAACATCTTTTTTTGTTTTGATATCTTTTGAATTGTTTTTTGAAATTTAAATTTGTAACTTCTTGGATTTTTAAGTAAATATTTAACATATTATTTATAAATTTACTTGATTGAAAGTTTGATTTTATTATCTGCTGTGATAGAAAACTGCAAGATGCATGCTGCCACAGGAGAAAACTTTCTGATGGTGTAAAATATTAATAAAATTATACAAAACAGGTATTTCTGATCTTAAATCATAGAGATGATCATCGATATTTATTCAATCACTGTGAGTACTGCCAAGCCGAAACGTTTTGAACTGATAACTCAGAAGTATTAATAGAAATCTCTAATATTAATTAGTGTGTATCAGCAATTATATCATTATATTAAATGAATGATTAATAAATAAACTATATTCTTTTATTGTATTAATACCTAACAAATTATTACATGAGATGCAAATTTAGATATATTCTAGGATATAGAACAGGTTAACTCCTCCTGATCTTTTGCTCTTAACCATTAGATTCAAACTAGTTTTGCTTGTTTGAATTATTTTTAATACAAAAATATAAATTAATTAATATTTATTTTAAATATATATTTAATAACTAGATTGTTTTCTTATGTGCTTAGCATATTATTTTTAATAATCATGATAAATATTTATAATTTTTGTTTTGAAGTTTAAACAGTTCTAGTTATAAATAAAACAGAAATTCATATATATTTAATTTGATAAAGTGCATTTTATTTTATTTTTCTAAAGTTTCAAAGATATTTATACATTTTTAAGCAGCAATTAATAAAGAATGAACTTTAAAATGTGTGGGATTTAAGAATTAAATAAATATGTTACTGTTATAACTATATAAATACTGGATTTAAAAATTTCTGGCATGTTAAGATCCTTTATAATAATTCATGCATAGAAAGGTGATAGTTGTTTTTTCTATAAATTTTTAAGCTTAAAAAAATACAAGAAAGAAAACTTTATGCATAAAAGGAAAAAATCTATGAAAAACATGTGATTATAGATTATTTTTAGAAATACTTTCATGTTTTTTTTGCAGTCTTAAAATTGATTGTCATCCGTAGTTATCAAATTTTTAATATGAATAAAAAGTTAATGCATTTATATGAATAATAAATATAAATTGACAAATGTTTGCATTTTTCTTTTGTCAACAACTGTTATACTAAACACTGAACAATTTTTTTTATGAATTTCTTAAATGCACCAGACAAAAATATTTTAAATTGTTGTAGTGACTTAGTTAATTTCTAGGTCCTGTTTATGTAAAATGTTTATTGTAATTTAATCCTATGCATCCAATATGGGAAAAAATAGATCGGAAGAGCGTCGTGTAGGGAAAGAGTGTAGATCTCGTTGGGTGTTCCAGGAATTTCTTTCTGTAATGCCCACTCCTCACCCAGTTGATTTTCTTGTAGGAGACGCGTTATGATAGATTTTGGTTTATTTCAATGAGTCTACGATGGCTCGTATTAAATGGCTGGCTTTTAATTTTATCCAGCCAAACAATTTTACTCGAAAGTGTAAAATCCTTTCTTGACATCTTGGCAAAGATTTAAAAATTTTAAATAAAATCCACACTGTAAATGAATACCGCTAGGTTCAGTAACGGTAGACTCTTAAGTAGACGCACACTTGCCAGACTCACGACGATAGATAACTGATTCTCATCACGCTAGTGTTGCTGTCTACAGTATTGTTTTGTATCAATGATGATATCTACTTAAAATTTTACTAAAGTATGGATGTTTACATTAGTGCGGCGATAGTGTGTCGATGATGTGTATTTATCAATGATGATAAAATTTTACTAAAGTATGGATGTTTACATTAGTGCGGCGATAGTGTGTCGATGATGTGTATGTAAAAGTCGGGAAGAAACGATCCGCTCCTTTGTGTTAGTCTGTATTATCTTGTAGAAAGGTTTAACTTGAAAAATTACCGGTACAATAAATTGTTATTATAATTTTTATATAAAGATTTTTTTAAGAAAGCACACAACAAGTATTAGCTACGTAGTGTTACCGTACTTTCGAAAATTCCCTAAAATATATCAAAAATTGAAAATTCCTTTTCTGCTATTTTCCCAATTAAGCGAAAAGTTGTCCCAATTAAGCGTTTAAATTATGTATTAGTTTATTAGTTTGGTTTCCGTTCTTTGAGATTTGGCCCAATTACGCGGCTGCCCCAATTAACCGGTGGTTCAATTAAGCGGAATCCACTGTAGTATATTTTTTATTAAACAAAATTTAAAGTGATTAAAATTTTGAACAATCTATGTATAAAATATATGCAGTATGTATGGTTTTGATTATCTTACAGAGAAGAAAAGAAACAAATAATATATATATATATACCTTGTATATATATAGGGGCTCAAAACCTGGTTCGTACCAGGCCGGGATTTCTCTCGGCGCCCCTGTGTGCATTAAAGCTATTATTGAAAAAATATATATTGCAATATGAAACTGATCTCATCCTTCTGAGACTTAATATTGTTATAATTTTTATGAAATTTTTAAATCATATTAATTTATCCTTAACAAATACACAATAAATCTTTTAAATTTAAATTTTTAATCTTTGAGAAACAAATACAAAAAATTATGTTTATCTCTGAATAAATAACAATTTTCAGGATATAATAGTATTTATTATCCTACATGTATTAATTATTATTCGGTATCATATTAAAAAATTAATGAATCACTATTATAATATTAAAGTATTTTTTAAAGGTTAAGTTATTTAGTTAAGCCGCCATAACACAGTTGGGATAGTATATAACTGGTGCAGCCACTTTTAGAGTCCACACAGGCCGGCTAATACCTATGGTGGGATCAACCAAAAGGTTGAAGAATGGGGTTCAACGAGCTGGGCCGAGACCCTGAAAAATTGGAGATGTGGGACCTGGATCCTCCAAGGAGGTAAGCGACTGCTTTATCACTTGGCCATCCGAGAAAAATTTTATAATAGACAAAGTAATTTTAAAAGTTTCGAGATAAAGAAAATAGGCAAAGTATGCAAATTACATCTATTTTTATATATCACGAAGCAAAGCAGTGACTCTTAGCTAATTTAAATAAGAAAAATAATAATAATATCATTAAAATTATGACGGAATCGTGTGATATGATTACTATTACAAGAATCATAACAACTGAAATTCAGTTTGCTGTAATTTTTTTTATAAGTTAAGCAGTGCAGTGCCAAGAAATTCGGACGCCTGTGTGCAACTGTTAGTTGGCCGCCCCTGTACATAGGAGCGGCCAGCTAACAGTTCAACTAATACGTATTAATAAAACAAAAACTAGAAAATTTATAGTCATAATTGTAAATAATTTCATTTATTATTTTTAGTATTTTCAGTAATAATACATAACAGTCATAACAGAACATCTTAGAAATTATCGATATTTATACAATACATAACAGCCATAACACAAATGAAGAACATCTTTGAAATTGTAATAAATTAGAAAATTTTCGTTGCACATAACTGCAATATTAAATAATCTTCAAACTCGGTGCCGGCGCTGATACATGAGGCGCTTTTGTGCAGAAATCAACGTTGGCAGAAATTGATTTCGCGCCCCTGCAATAAATTATTTAGTTTTCGAAACTACATTATTATTTTACAATATGATTTCTGTATTAAATATTTATACGCTATCGTCATTTTTTTTTTAAATTTTGGAAATTAAAAATTTGTTTCTATAACCTAATGTAAAGTATTAATTACTTTTAAAAAAAATTGATAATTTTTTCGCCGTGAATTTTTTCCAATCATTTTTTGGCGCCCCCTATAGTTTGGCGCCTTTGCGCCATGCACAACTTGCACACCCACTTCCACCCGCCCTGTTCAAACTTCATGTCATACAAAAATTAAATATCTAATTAGATAACAAATAATATTTTCAAAAATAGCATATTAATAGGAAAACAGGAATTTACAAGAAATAAGTTTGGCGTGCTTTATTAAGAGCAAATTCCCATATAAGATGGTGCAAATCAATTTCATCTAATAATTTATGTTCTATGGTTATAATTGATAAATTTGCTAGGCGTTCTTTTTGCATTGTCGCTCTTAAATAGTTTTTGATTATCTTCAATTTGGTAAAGAACTTTGGCCAGATGCTACAGAAACGGCAGAGTTAAAACGACCCTAGGTGCAGACAAATAAATTAGGGAATGTGCCTCGAAGATTGTTTTTAAAAATATATTGAAGCACGTTAAATGGATGTGAAACAATAATTTCTGCTTTTATGTGTGCCATTACTGATAAAATTTCGTGGAATAAATCCTGTCCATCCATATCGGATTCTTTTCTTTGCACATCAGTTAATTTCGGATGAAGATCTTTGCATGATTCTAATATTTGCCTTGACGTAAAATATTAATTCAGTTAGTTATTTCGTAAATTGACGTTAGAATTGATTTTTATTTTTAATTTATCTTTTTCAAATGAATAGAATTCTCAAATTTACACATTAAAGGAAACAAGTTTTTCTTTTTATTGGTTTTTAATTTTATTTGATATCTTGTTTTATGTTTTCGACATTCAGTTTGGCCGCTAGTGTGCGATGCACGCCTTGCATCTATGGCAGGAACTGCACTGAAGTTAAGCATTATTAATCTTATACTGTATATATATCGAAACAGGTAAAATAGATTCAAAAGAAAATAGATTTTCAATATAAAGTTTTAAATCTAATTGATAAAACTACAATAACAATTTTAAAATATCAAAAATTACCAAAAAAGCATCATTTTTCTTTTCTTCGGTAGACATCTCAGCAAGTTACATTATTTCAACTGATTTCGATGAAAATCATACTTTTTCTTAGCTTATTTAATATTTATCATGTTTTATTTTTCTTTGTAAAATTTATTGGAATTAGTAATTTTGCTTATTATGTTCATTTCTTCATTTTACATCGCGTATTTTCCTATTTTTAGGTACAGTGCATATTGTTTTACAAATATCTAAGAAATGAAAAAATGTTGGTATAGTCTGAAGTGAAACCATTATTGATAAAGGATACCTTAAATAAAATTTCCTTTGGGATACATAGATTTCTAGTAGCGGCCCTGCCATTATGGAATGCATTTATTATACTTTCTAGAATTACTTCTCGCTAAACTGATGATAAACTACCTTTCTAAAGTTTCATTCAATACCTAACAAGTTTATAGAACATTAATATTAATATCATCAAAATTATGATGGAATCATGTGATATTATTGTTATTTTTGTCTGTTTATCACATGGTTTATCATAATTATTTCTACGCTACCAAAATTAATTTCGCAGATTATTATTGTGACTGTTTGAGCATTGGGAATTTTCATTTACGAAATGTTAATTGGGATTACAAACCATATACGAGTATATTTATGTACATAGAGATGAGTTTTCACAATTTTTAAACAATATTCCATAATCATAAAAACAAAGGTAAAATTTATTAATTTTTCTTATATAGAGATGAGTTTTCACAATAATTTTTAAACAATATTCCATAATCATAAAAACAAAGGTAAAATTTATTAATTTTTCTTTGTAATTATGAATCATTACCGTTAAAGAAATATTTGAACGGATGAATGATTAATGTAAAGTTTTTTGTATTTTTCATGAAGAAAGTGGATAGATTTTTATCGAAATAAACTCAAGTTTGTATATCTTAAACAAGGTCGTGGCATTTGCATAATTTTCAGACGTGATGTTTGTGTACTGTCTCGTACGAAATACTATTATAAGACTTAAAATTGCAAAATTAATAGTTCCTGTTTAAATTAATGGAAAAGTCGGAATTATAAAATTATTGTATTGTTTTATAAAACTTTCATTTCCAGAAAAAATTATTAATTTTCTTTAGCAATTCAAAGAAATTTAAATTATATTATATACTATATATATATATATACAGTAATACCCCGAAGTTACGCGGTAAGTGGGACCGATGAAAATCGCGTAAGTCGGCGTACAACTTTGCATATAAATACATATAAATTTGATTTAATTGGGACCAGGACTAACAAAAACACTAGTTTAAAAGAAAAATATTTAATAAAATTGCAGTTCTGACTAAAAAAACACTAGTTTAGAAGAAAAACATTTAATAAAATTACATACAGTTCTTTATACATATTAATACAAAATATTAAAAAAATAAATGAGCACGTAAAAAATTATTCACTTTTATTTAATTACCACACATAATTTCAACAGCAGTTCTTTATACATATTAATACAAAATATTAAAAAAAGTAAAAAATTTTCACTTTTACTTATATTATCACACCAAAATTTCAGCATTTTTTCCATCTCAGCACCATGACGATTACTAATTATGCTTGAGTTCAAGGATAGAGCATTTTTCACCGTATCGAGAATTCTTTCATTTTATCTTTTATGATTGTTCTTACTGTGGATTCCGGTAGCTCAAACTTCTTTGTTAATTCACAAATTTTCATTCTGTTATCAAAATCCTTCATAATATTAAGTTTACATTCCAAAGATATCGTTTTCCTTTCCTTACTAGGTGCAGGAGAATCAGATTTACTTCATTTGGAGGACATAGTTTTTTAAGGGTTTAGAAAACGTATAACAAAACTATCTTAACTTTCGTCGATCGAAGAATCGTAATCGTGCACGCAGAGTTTGCGCAAAACGCGTGCAATGCGTATCACAGAGAGATAGCGTGCGGCAGTGTTGGTAACGAAAATATCAAGAACCGCGTAACTCCAAGTGCGCGTAAGTCGGGGTATTACTGTATATAATATTTATTGGTATAATCGAACATAATAAAATTATAAAATTATTTTTATCATTTTATTTTTTTCTTAATTTGATTGTTTCATTTTTTATTTGAATTAATATTTTTGCTTTGCATATTTTTTATGAAAATTTTAAATTGTTATTTAAGGAATTTAATTATTCTCTAAGGAATTTAATTACATTTTGTTTATGTTCGAAAATATCAAATATCAGTTTCCTGCGAACTTTGCGATATTTGAATTTAAATATTTGTCGTTCTTTAATGCTAATCTATTCATTGAAAAGATTCAAATTGTTCGCTAAATTCTATAGTAATAAATACAATTCACGTATATTGGTAATAATTATAACTCATCAGAAAATTAAAAAAAAAAAAATCTTCGTAATTTGGCATTAGTTACAGGTTAAAAATGGAGATTACCACGTCATGTATAATTAAAATTGGATAAGAAGATGGAAATTAAGATTTATAAAAAGGCGAAACTTAAAATTAATTTATTATTACTTGTTTAAAAATTTCTGTAATTTTTTATTCGAATTACTTAAGCGCAGCTTAGAGTTATGACTTCCTGATCCACTTAACTGATTGCACTTCCATGTTATTGATATGTCGAATATGATTCTAAATTATATATCCATCAAAAATATCTAACACATAAAAAGTGGAATTAAAAATCAAATTTCTTACAATTTAGATGCGGTTACTTTATTGATGATTTAAAAAAATATTGTTTTATTTCATTAAATCATCAACTTGATTGCAATTGATCTAAATTGTAACAAATACTCTAACATTTAATGTAGTACTATAATATATATAAAGAAATAGATTTTCTAGATTAGATATTTAGATAGTTAGATAGACAATTTAGATTTTTTTTTTAGATATTTAATATGAACAAAGACTGTACTGTGGTTATAATACGAAATAATAGTAAGAGAAATAATATTCCTCTTAGTGGTGACGTTATACTATATATATCTCTTACAACATTAGATTTATTACATTACTAGGTTAAACTTAAATGCTTCCTGTAGAGTTGAAAGGTGAGATCGATGACATCACAAGATACTGTCACTAACAGCAATTATTTTTTTTGTCAGAATTTTCTTTTTTTTTTATTAATTTAACAAAACACTTTTCTTTAAAATATATGCTTAAAATAAAAATATAGGCCTATATTAGATTTTATATAAATTGCAGCAATAATTAATGACTACTAATTAATAATTTCTAATATTAAAGATTTGGACGCAACATCCTGTTAAGTACGTAATTATGAGTTGCTATAAAATAAAATTTTATTACCTAAAGCTATTTTTAAAACGTAAATTTTATATTTCTATTTGGTATCATTTTCAAAATATGTTTAAATGATCATTTTTCTGATAAAATAATAAAAATTAAAAAAAAATATTGATGTATTTAAAAATTAATATGAAACTTTGAGTAATATTTTTTGAAGTTATCCAGCATATCAAAATATTATTAACCAGATTTATTTTACCAGATTTTATTCAAAATAGATATATTTATTTTTATAATGTTTTTTATTTGTTTTCTTGATTCTGTCTACATTAATTTTACCAATAATATTTCGATAAAAATGATTTCAAAATTTTAGAAAGTCTTTAATGATGCTTTCATAACTTTTTATGATTCTATAGATCCATGAAAAATCACATTTAAAACTTTTTTCCTCCTCTCTCTCTCTCTCTTTCTCCAAAACATTATAAGCTAACTTCGAAACAACCGGTCAGAAATTTTCTCCTTTTTTTCCTTTCTATTTCTTCAGATTATATGTAACAAAGCAAGTTGGTCCAAATGACTCCTTTTTGTCCAAACTGTCACCAGAGGCTCATCGTTCATCTGTACTGACCTCCCGCTGATATTATCAACCAATCAGAAACATACGCTATTGATCCAGCCCGCGGCCTTGTGCCAACTTATCGACCTACATACTAACTGTATTTAGGTTGATTTTATTTTGTTTTTGCTAAAATAAACGTCTCCAAAAGTGACTTTTACGCTCAACAAAACTTTTCAAACTTTGTTAAAAGTGTTCAAACAACAACAATTTGAAATGGTTTTAAATAGTTTTAGATATTCAAAACGTCCATTAACCTAGTCTCTTTTTTTCATTGTGTTCTATACACAAATAATATTTTTAAAATACATTTTAAAAAATTATTTTATCTGCAAAAATACATATAAATTGAATTTTAAAATAGAAAATTTAAAAAATTTGTTTTAAATTTTCTATATAAACATAAAGTGAATATTTTGAGAATATTTAACTATTGAATACTGATTCATTAGATGCACATAAAACTCTGTATTTTATATAGTATAAGAATAATAAATAAATAATTTTAATTAGTCTATTATTCAAAATATCAGAGTTTTTAAAATTATATATAATTTTTTTAACATAATAACATAGATTTTAAATAATAATTGCCTCGAACAAAATATAGGATTTTACCAAAATAGATTTACAAAATAAAATCATTCAATAAAGTCTGTAAAGCTATTTTTAAACTTGTTTTTTATGCATTAGTTCATATTAACATATATATCCAGGATTTTAGATTTCCAAACTTTAATAGAGAGAGATAGGAAAGGATTTCTTTCCATGCTGTTTTTGATTGTATGGGATTTTTCTTTAAGTCTGTGATGACGATATATTGTTATAGTAATTTATAGGATAAAAGAGGATGAGAAGCATAATCTGGAAAAATATCTAGTAAATATGGAAGAAATTCGATTAATATCTCTTCCAAAAATAGCGAAAAATGTTTCCTTCAATTAACACCAGGTGGAATTACCGTAGTAACAGATTCAGATTTGCTTTGCACAAATTAAGCCCGAAATGCTAATGTATTAATTTCCGTTTTTTATAAAATTTTAAATTATTATTAACAATAAAAAATTATTTATTTTACATTTAATTTTTGTTAATATCGAAAAGTTAATATAGAGGTTTATATAAGTAAATACTATATTGCAAAAAGTCAATTATTTGATAGCATATCATGTTATCAATTGTGTGGCATGGTTTATCAATTTAGAAAGTAAAATCATAAATTAAATCAATAATGATGCCATTATATCACATGACAGTCTGTTTTCAAACCTATTTACTTTTCAGTTACAAAATTTCTGTAGAAATCTTTCCATCTATCAATTGTGTGGCATGGTTTATCAATTTAGAAAGTAAAAACATAAATTAAATCAATAATGATGCCATTATATCACATGGCAGTCTGTTTTCAAACCTATTTACTTTTCAGTTACAAAATTTCTGTAGAAATCTTTCCATTTTATACATTTCTTTGTAAATTATATTGATTTCAAGAAGTTATCGATCGTAAAACACACTTTGTAGCAATAATTTTCATGGGAAAAGAATTATATTATTACAACAAATATCTATATTTAACAAAAAATTATATTTTAAGTTAAAATTAACAATCATTCATATATAAATGCATCTTACAAGTTAGAATCGAAGAAATGCAGTAATTATTATTATTATTATTTTTTTTTTAATAATTTAGAGCGAATGAATTATTTTTGCACTATTATTCAAAATATATATGATATGCATTTAAGAAATTCCAAAAATTTCATATATAAGTAAAATTTATATATGCAAAAATAATTCTTGATATTGATAAATATATTCTTTTATATCCAATTTAAAAAGTATTAAAAAGTAATATAAAATTATAAATGGAGTGTCGCTTTACCTATTGCACAATAATAACTCTACCAGTCATGTAAATAAATAATAACTCTATTAGCCTTTCTCTTCATAAATATTTTATGAAATAATTGCAATTTTACCTACCTACTTCTTTCTGAATTACATTCCTTTAATATACATTGACGGTTCCATAAAAAAAATTTTTATTTTCCAGAAATTATAATCATATTATTGATTAATATTTTTATTAAATTTAAATAACAATAAAATATCACTCGTTGAATTGTAAATTCTTAAATCTATGTATAAAGCAAATATTTATTAATTTAAGATGCCGTTTTCGTGCTTAGCTCAGACGTACAATTGTATGACTTTCAAAATAAAATAGAAAAGCGTTTATCCGAACATCCAAACAACTAACAACTAAGGATCATTGATTAGGTTAATACTTTTTTTGGCTGGTTCGTGATCCAAAGATGTCAAGAGGATTTGTTCATTAATTAATACATTTTCACTATTGCGATTTTTTTACATAATATTTGCATTTAATGAGTTTTTCAGTCGTGTAGTGTGTTAATATTGTTTCTTTCATATGATAATTCATCAAAACCTCTTTTCAGTTCGGTTTTCTAATGAAGAATTAAGATAGAGTCGATTCTCGCTATTCGCGGTACTTACGTTCCGTAAATTCTTCGCGAATACTGAATTAGCAAATAGTGAACCATTGTGCCTATGGAAAATATAGAGTTAGGTTCCTGCGAACACCTCTTCCCAATATTTTCTTACTTGGTTTATGTGTGTTTTTCTGTTTACAGATTTGTATTACAGATTATTTGATTTGTATTACATTACTTATAAATAATTACAGTATATGCAGTGTATAGTACTAAATACAGTATTATAATTACAGTAATCTCTATTTAATTTTTTAAAAAACTAACTATGTAGTAAAAAAAATCTTATTTTTGATTGGTTGTTTTTTAAGGTTGCAAGATGTTTGATGTGACAACTTTCTGAACACAGATGTGTTGTCTTTCTGAACTGCATTGAAAAACTGCGTTAAGCTGGATTCACACTGGGCTTGGGACTGCGATCTCGATCACAACCGCGACCGTTGCTATAGAAACAATCCCACCAGGCCTCGCTTCCCGACTCTTTACTGCGACCACGACAATATTCAACTTGCTGAATATTGTCGCGGTCGCAGCGGCTACGTCATTACGATAGCCAATAGAAAGGAGGCATTTGGCCATCTATTATGAGCTGTATGCTACATCAGCTCTTATTGGCTGTTGTTTACGCAGTTGCTATTGGTTGATTCGAAAAATCGTGAAGCCGGTCGTGATTAATGTGCATGTTCTATCGCAAGTTGTCAGTCGTGGACGTGGTCTCAGACAGTGTGAATTCAGCCTTAGTCTTGTCTTCGTCGCTTTTTGCCTCAGATCTTCTAAAATTTCAGCATAAGGAGCAAATGCGCAGGAAGTTAGGCGCCTAAATTTGAGTCTGCATTCAAGCATAGGATCACATTCTTCTATGGGACCTGCGGACGATATGAACAGGCTTTTGGCCTACCTGCGGTCTGTGGTATGAGCGAGGATAAGTAATGAGAAATTTTCCAGCAAACCGATTCAGAGACTACATTTGGTAACAAACAACTTTCTTTCTCCCTCTCTCTCCAGAAAGAAAGAGAAAGGGTATACATTGGTAACAGTATTTTCGCCGCTCAGCGGGAGTCCGCGAATAAGCGCGAAAGCTCCTTAAATAACGATTTTGTGGTGACAAATAAATTTTCGCAAATAGTCGAATACGCGAATACGGAATCCGAGAAAATAACGCAAATAACGAGAATATCCGCAAATAACGAGAATTGACTGTATCTAATATATGAAAATATCGTTTAACTAAAAGGCTTTAGTCCTGAATATTTCGGATGAAGAATCTTCTAATGTAAATTAAAGAAATTAAGTAAATTACTTTCAACAGAATTCAATTTTGTCAAATTCCTCTAATTAGGCTTATTTTAAGATAAAATATATTTAATGGTTCATTATAGTACAATATTCGTTTACTTACTATAATCTAAAATAAGAATCTAATATAAATATACTATAAATAAAAGTTATATTATGCACAACACATAATTTACATAAGTATGTAAATATTGGTATTACATAAATTATGCATATAAATTATGTGTTGTGCATACTATAACTTTTATTTTTATGTTATCTGCAGATCCTGAAAAAACATTGCTTGGTTTTTTAATTGAATACGATAATTTGATTAATTAAAAATTTGAAAATACTGTATATACCATGTCATAACTTACGTACTGTTATATATTTCATCATATTTCATTGAAAATTAATATTGTTTGATTTTATATTAGGCAACATTAACTTAATTTCCTTTGGTGTAATGATTATATGATCTATTGATGGTAATTATTAAAGATGTGAAGCAATATAATATGTATCTTAGTAATGATCAATATTCATTTCAGCTTTTACAGAAAAATGAATAATATGAACGTTGATTCTACTGTTACACTCCAATTTAAAAATGAATATTGAAATGTTAATTGCTGAATAGGGGAAAAGTTCACTGTTAAGAATATGTGATAATGATTATAAAAATTAGTGTTTGGATTGAAATCTGTAATTCTTTAGAAGAAGATTTTATAAGCAAAAGCGAGGCAGAAAAGAAAATATTAGATAAATTTTAATATATTATTGCGATATATAATATAGATTATATAAGCACAGTAAATCATTTTTATGTTGAATTATAATATTTTTGTAATGCATATGATATTTTCCAAAATAACTATCTGTTCTTTCAGTGATGTTTTTATTTAATCCCATTGAACATAAGAATCCTCTAGGTACAGCTTTCTATAATGTCAACAGACAATTGGTTTGCTGACCGCTTGTAAGCCGCTTTTCATCTGTTAGGATGAAATCCAATTTTAAATATCCATATTTTCTAACGGAAAATAATATCTGGTTTCAATCCCTCAATTTCCATTCTTCATCTGCTAACAGAACTAACAGATAAGTGGTGTTGGAATGGCCACAGTACATACTTTTTCAGGAGAAAACACTAAAATTAATAAGTTCCAGGAAGAACTAAAATTGCTTACTTACCAAAGGTGTCATTATTTTACATTTATTTAGCATTTGAAAGCCATTGATTTTTGTGTCCAGTTTTAATACTAATTTAACCAGCATAGATGCTACGATGATGCCATCGTGAAATCGTGCATTGCCATGTCATTACGACAACGTAAATTAGCGATATTTTGTTACGTTATCCATTATTATATTTGATATTTCATATATATTGAATACACGGTGCTGTGTTAAGAAATTTGGTAAGCCATATATTATCTGTATACTACTAACACATCTATTGGCAATAATATAAACTAAATTTGTAATAAAAATGAAATTTTATCATACAAGAATAATTGATTAAGACACCTCGACGCAGCATCCTTTAATGGCAGAACATCCTTCTAAATTTCATGAAAATTTGGTAATTAGTTCAAAAGTTATTAGTAGAAACAAACAGCATAGACATTGGTCCGATCTTTTGTCTCCATTTTTTCAGAAAGCAGGTAAAAATTAATAAAGAAAAATAATGTCAATAGTTAAATTTTATCAACATCAATTGGTGTATGGAATATATCCTATTTATTGAATAACATTTCAAACATATCTTCTGGTTTTAGAAGTTAGATCAGAGGTTGAATCAGAGTTCCATTCTTTTAGCATTTTTTAGAGATCTAAATTACTTAAGAGTTATTATAATATGGTAAAAGCCATAAATAAATAACTACTATGCGGAGTTTTAATAAACATTACAAATACACGCACAATATTTTGTTAATCACTAATCTATTTAAGTGACTGTTAATCACTAATTTATTTTTTCTTAAATTAATTATATAAGCGACTGGATAGTAAACACTACACCTGGAAGATGCAATGCCACATATTCAGATTTTTCAGTAGAATCCAAACTCTGCCTGTTTATCGTTATTCCTTAAATTCTTAAATCTACACTATCATGGCGTATTAATCATATCTCTTATACGATGTGGTTTCATAGTTGAAGAGAAAATTAATCGAAGATTAGATCAAACAGATAGTTAAAACATTTAAAATCAATCAAAAATTTAGAATTGTCTCCTTAGATGTGCTGTATATAAATTATAAAACATCTCATGCAAGTATTTTTATTATTTATTTCTTCAAATATAACTTTTTAAAAAAATCATGCGCCAAGAATGTAAACTTTTGTATCAATTGTTGTTCTTCCATGTCGGCTTTGTGAGTTTAGTATTAAATTTAGCTAAAGCATATTAAATTTAAATGCTTATGTGATATGGGTACACAATATCTATTATTAAAAAGTACGTAATGCTAGATGTTTCTATAATTTAATTTCCAAACAGTTTGATTTTTCCATATTAATTTTTTATTTTACATTTTTTCTTAAAAATCTTCTCTGAAAAAAGCTTCGCAGTGAATCCCAAAACAGAACTCAAGGATTAAAAAAATTTTTCTCATATAAGGAACCATTCTACTCGTTTCTTTTTGCTCAACTCAAATAAGAGATAGTAGGATTCTTTATAATATAGAAAAATTTCCGATTCTTTATTTCAAAAATAAAGAAATATTTATTAATCATTTACAGATTTCCATGAAGAATTATCTAGATGTACGAGTATAATAAAAGTTATAATTCATATCACGTAACTGCCAGCATATAATAATCATTAATGCCAACGCATAGCTCTATTTAAAATTTCAACATGGGATATATCTTCACTAATTAACAATGTTTATGAATAGAATATTAAAGTGGATCTGTAAGTAATAAAAATTCAAGTTAATATCTTAAGATTAATGCATACAGAATAATAATAAATTGAGTAGTAATGAAGATTCTAACATTATTAGATATTAATTATTATATTCCTTTATAAATAACAAAAATTTTTTAAAATATAAATTTTAA
>AYEL01080156.1:0-24052 GCA_000484575.1 Olivierus martensii
AAAAATGAACTGAAACGAATATTAGTAGATGAATGGAATAAAATTTCAGTCGAATATTGTGAAAAGTTGGTACAATCAATGCCAAAGAGACTTAAGAGCATTATTCAGCAGAACGGATATCCAACAAAATACTAGTTGTATTCATTAGTTACAAACATCATCACTGTACGAATAACCATGAGAGCTAAAATGCTGCGATGTTTACTTTAAATATTTTTTATAAATTAATCTATGCCATTTTTTAAGCTAATTTTTTCTAAATTTCCTTTTGATAGGATAAATAAATTATTAATAATAAAATAATGATGATGAATTACTTTTATATATATTTTTAATTACGGATAAATAAAGATTTCACTATTCATATGAATAACCATGAGAGTCACTGTATATATTTAATGAATACTATTATGTCTTCATATAAGACATAATAGTATTCAACAGTAAAAATTAACATGATAGTATAGTAAAATAAATATGATATACAGTAGAACAAATAGAATATGAAAAACTTTACAGTAGAATAAATATGATATGAAAATACTAAATGTTTTATGTAACATTTATGTAGGCATAATACAAAATTATTAAGATACTAACATTCACTACAATTTTCAATTGATTAAGGTATAATCAGAGAGAGAGAAATAGAAAAGATATAAGATAATCATTAGGCTTTTGAGCTATGATATTCTGTTAAAAGATATCATATGGTACAATATTATATCAAAAATTATCAGAAATGGAAAATTACATAGCATTATAATTACAATTTTGTAACTTACAGTATTAACAATAGATAATAATAAAATTTAAATTAAACAGTAACTTCTGCTAGGTACACAGTGATGCCAAAACGGGGATAAGTCGGGACAAATTCTCGAGGCCCAGGCCACTTCCTAATAATAAGAATTTTTTCTATTTTTTTTAATTAAATAATTGTGCACTACAAGATATATAGAATTAAAATATTGTATTATAAAAAAGTAAGGTAAAGAAAAATCTTTGTACAGGTAGGCCTCAATTAGTGCGAGTTCAAATAATGCGATATTCGATTAGTGGGACTTATAAAAATGATACAGTTTTTCACTTAGTGCGAGCAAATATTTGATTAATACAAGTTGTAAGCATAGACTAGTCTTACTGACAAAGGTCCATGCCCCTTTTAACAGACTGATCTTGGACTGCTCCTCGTCCGGTTAGTAAAACCGGACGAGGAGCAGTCCAAGAACAGTCACTTGGCTTTGAAGGGGTGAATCTCTAATTTCTTTCGTGATGGCTCGTGGCATAGTCTTCAGTATCGAGATGCAGAGATGAGGATGACGTTTGACTACGTCATTCTCATTTATTTCAAGAAAATATTTAAATATTGATATAAAATATTGCGTTTAAATTTGTTAAATATTGAATGCAATATTTAAAATCGTTTTAATTAATTTTTCATTAGGAAACTGTTTAATGTTATTTATTAAGGAAACTTATTAACGATACGATGTAAATTTATAATCTCTTACAATTTCTCACTTTTTATTTATTTCTATTACTTCAAAATAAATATTGACAAATACATTAAATGTTTTGAGTGAAAAAATTAAAATTTCAACATATTCACAGTTCAAATTACATATACAATTCACTATACTAAAATCATATTGTTTCTACCTTTATAATAAACATTTTCACATTCATTAAATAAAATTAGATAAGAACATTCAGCTTTCTTGATTTTAGCTGATAAAAGTTACACTTACAGGAAGAAAGCATGTTTCTCTGACAGATTGGTACCCTTAACAGAAAATCACCTGCAGATTCAATACATAGAAATTCAACAATCTTGCCTGAAGGCTCAGGAACTTGCGGGCAACTAAACAATTTACTAGTATCAGAGACATACTAATAAATTGTTTACTGAACCTATCAGTATAAATTTGGTTTATTATCAATCCTAAAATTCCACGATAAAATGCTGTTATTGCTAACTTCAACACTAAACAAAACAGAAATCTGTTGATTCCAATTTTCTTAGTATCCTAAGACTCTTGATGAATTGCATTGATCTTTATCTATCAGTATTATGTCCACTCACATTACATACTAAATCCTTCTTATCTAATAGCAAAACTAAAAGTATGCTTAACTCTTATTTGGATAAGTAAAATGTTCGTAATATAAATAGAAAGAAATAAACTTTGAAAAGAATTTTAGATAATAATTATAAATATCTTCTATATTTAACAATCAGCAGTCAAAGACTATTTTTTTATTTCTATTAAAAACTTATGTTCTCATTGATTGAACTTATTATTTATATATACATTTGTTTTTTTTGGGTGATAGTTTATTTAATTTAATTTTAAGTGATAGTTAATTTTTAACTGTAACTACAAAGATAACTTATTTGAATTGAATATAGTATTAATATTTATAAAAATGTTGCAAGCTTAATAATTTATGATATCTTAGGAATGATGAATTCCTATCTTAGATAAAATCATTTGATTAAACATAACCAAAACTCTAACATAATAAATGGAGGCAATTTTATACAATATGTACAATTTTTTATATGATAAATAATTATCTTACTGTTTTTAAATATTTATTTGAAAATTTGTATTAATAATATTCACATTATCTCGAGTTGTCAGCATAACAGTTGGAAGTTTTTGGCAGTGCTTTTAATTTATAGTTAATAAAATTCGCAAAAAATTAATTTTATTAAAAAATATAAAATAAATATTTATATACTGTATAGCGTTTAATAATAACGTTATTAAATATGAACATTATCTAATGTTGTACTTAAATGTAATTACATTTTTTAAAATAAAATTGAATTCTCATTTCCTATACGAAAGCTTTCATGAATAAATAATTTTCAGTTTAAAAAAGAAAATAGAAAACAATTTATTTGTATCAGATAACAATAACAGAATCAGAAAACAATCAATTAACAGAATAATTCAGATTATGTTAAATCGTTTTCAAGATAATGATGATCTAAATAAAACAAAAATGTTTATAGACTATATATTTTATTTAGATCAAAAGTATGAATAAAATTGAAAAAATTGCCAAGCTCGTTTGTTTCTAGTTTATAGATGATAATTTAATCTATAAAAATAGACACATTATTATTATTATTATTAATTTGGTTATTTTTCAATGAAACTTATAAAAATATCTATATTCAAATAATTAAAAGTTTACAATTTACTTCTCATTGCAGCCCAATACGACAGAAAAGAAGGATTTACAGGGGCTATTTATCACAAATTTTAATTATTTAACAAGCAGTTCTGAAAAGAAATTATCTATTTTCTGAAAGTATCCTTTAATTTCGAATGGTTAAAGTTAAGAAATTTAAATATAAGTCATGAAAATCATCTAAATAACATAAATTATATATTAAAAGTTATCAAAATTTATCAAATATCTGTAGTCTTATTATCGATACTATACTAATTATATAATAATTATATATTTATTTTTGTTTGAGCTAACATATCAATACTGCTTGAGTAATATTTAAATACAATTAATTCATATAAATATTCATATATTAAATTAAGTATAATACTTTCTAAAAGTTCTTGGAGCAAATACAAGTAAGATATATTATCTAAATTTTGATAAAAATTATCTAATATTATGGATAATAGATGGCGCTAAGTGTTAAGAAATTAAGGCAATAACACTTAACGCTATCTATTGTCAATAATATAAAATGAAATTTTGATGAATATCAAATATAATCCTGTAAGATTAAATGAATATCTAGGATTAAAGATGAAGCGTCGAGACTTTTAATGCCAGAATATCGTTACTAAATTTCATGAAAACCTGCTAATTAGTTCGGAAGTTATAGTGGGGATAGAGACAACAGGATGATGATCATATGACTCTTTTTTCTTCGGAAAATAGATTAAAAATGATCTTACGTACTGTACTCATTGTCTATGGACCTTTAATCTTTCACTTATAATATATCTTGAAGCAAACATCGCAGAGAACATAAATTTTACGAAGCCATCTTTTATTAGTTAAATATTATATTCTTCATCATATTGGCATTTATGCCAATATGATGAAGAATACATTGCATCTGATTTGTTTTAATCAACTTTATAAAATCATAGAGTAACCTTCAAAAATATGCATAGTTTACGTTAAAATTTCCTGTTCATTTCACGAAAAGTATGCAAATGGAAGAACAAACCAATATATTTTAAAAATTGTCGAATTTAAATCAGAGAATCATGATAATATCGGGTCTAAAATGCTAACTAATAAGGATTACTTGCAGAATATAATTTAATGGAAGGCTAGAGAAAGATGAAACAATTAGATAGAAGTCTCTTCTAGATTGAGGTCTGCTTGGAAAGTTGGCGCAAAGTAAATAGTGTTTAGTAAGACTGCCAAATTCCATGAAAATTGAAAGACCAAATATATAACTGTAATTCGACCATTTTTAATGCATGGAGCAAAAATTGGGCTAGTTTTAATAAAGCATCATATTTCTTCTGGCATATACAGTATTTTATCTGGCTGCGATCACTTTTAAAGTCCACTACAAGTTGATCAAACTTCATGTTCAACCAGAAAGTTGGAAATATAGATTTCAACACTGGAACCGAACCCTTCCTAAAAACTGTAAGTGTGGGCCAGGAATTGAACGTGGTCCAAGGTGGCAAGCGACTGCTCTACCATATGACTAGCCGCTTACTGTGGAACAATGACATAGAAACCCATCAACAAAAATCACGGAAATGAATTTGCTAAGATGAATGAAAAAAGATTCGATTCTACAAGCTAATAAATAAATATATCAGAAAAATATATATGCAGCGGATATTAAAGAGAAAATATAGTACGAGTTGTGAGAACAAATACGGCACAGGATGGGAATGTATGGAGAAAGGAGAAAAGATCATGATTCCATTTAATGGAAACAAGATAGAAGAAGAAGAATAAGGTTAGATTAGTTTAGTTAAGCAGCCATATCGCATGAGTGATATTCTGCATCTGGCTGCGGCCACTTACAGAGCCCATCTCAGGTTGGCCAATACCTATGATGGGATCTACCAGATGGTTGAAGGAGGATCGGGCTCGGACTCTCCTGAAAAGTTTGAGGTGGGGAATCAGGATTTGAACCCGGATCCTTCAGGATTGCAAGCCACAATTTTACCACGCGAAGAAGAATAAGAAGTGCATACATAAGAAATTAAACGTTAAAGCTATTATAATAGAAATAAATTTTGCAAAAATAATAAATTGTAAATAGTAAAAATAATTATCATGTAGAAGGTTTTTTTCCAAATATAAAATACTGTAATAATTGATTCAATATATATATTAACACTTAAATTCTGCAATTCATATATTCTATAATTGATGGAATATATGAATTCAAGGATAGACTCAGCATCAATTGCTGAGTCTATCCTTGAATATATCAAAACTCTATTTATAATTCTAATCATTATCATTTTTACAATAAGTATATATTTATTTATTTCATAAATAATTATATTGTAATCTATCATTTACAATATAATTATTCATGAATGATCTTATTGAAATGTAATAATATATATATTATTAATTTTCTTTATTATAAAGCACATTATATTATACAGATAGTGCTCGCTCGGTGATGTAATCAGCTAATTCTGTGGTTGGTCAATGCAATTCCATGATTGAAATCCTCATCCAATGGTATAATATATGGAAAGAATCTATTTTTTTGTATTTGCTTCTTGTAATTTTGTGTTCTTTATGTTTATTATGATAATATATAGTACCTTAGTAAACATTAATAGTGAGAATTCCATAAATTTTTGACATTTACGACTTATAACCGTTCCGACTCACGAAGGGAACCCCACAGTTGTAAGTCGAGATGGTTTTAAATCAAGGATTACCCGTACTATATTAATGATAAATAATTAGACAACTTTCAAATTCTGGAAAAATTATAGCTTCCTAATTGTTTTGTATTTTTTGTTTAACTTTATTTAAAGTTAATTTTAACGAACAACTACGTTTTCTTTTTAAAGTGAATTTGAATTTTAGATGTAGTTTATATTTCCATTTAATACTGTAATTTTTATTTTCCTATATGATTCTTATAAAGTAGTTGCTGTTTGAAATTTAAAAAAGTGACAACTATGAAATTATTTATTGCACATAATGATATTAAATTTATTTGCAAAGTTCTGTTTTTAATGTTCGTATTCTTACTTATCATCAGTAAAAATCTTTAAACATAATATATTTTAAAATAAAAAAAAAACATTTTTTAGGACATTCAGATTTAAATAACTTAATGTGAAATTTTCTTTTCTAACTGCCTATCTATAAAAACTGATAAAATAATAATATATTATTATTCATTTGTTGTATCAGAATTTGCCTATAGTTTTCTGGCAATTATTTGCGAATTCTGGTGCTTAATTAAAGATGCAACATCTAATTTTATTTAAACTAAAGAAAAAATTTATTTTCGTTCATCTAAAATTCATTTGTTTGAAATATTCAGGCGGCGTCTTCCAGAATTATTTAAATTTAAATTATTTATGCAAAAATAACATTAATAATAATTTATATTTTTATTGTTTTATCAGAACTTCTCAAATACATAGTTAAATTATCTTCCAGAATTATTTAAATTTAAATTGTTTATGCAAAAATAACATATTAATAATAATTTATATTTTTATTGTTTTATCAGAACTTCTCAAATACATAGTTAAATTATTCAATTAAAAGTTATTATACCCAAATTTCGTAAATGCAGAATGCGTAGCTAAGTTAATCAATTCGACAGCAAAACAGAATTTAATCAGAAATAAGCATTTAATTATTAAATATTGCAATGACATTCGAAATTATGTGCATCTTTTATCTACGAAAAATCGTTATTTCAATATTAATAATTGATTATATTGAAAACAAATATCAAATGGGTACACACTGAAGGAAAGTAGCTGGCAAATAAATCACTCTATTCATAAAGGTATATATTGTAAGTTTGCTACCAGCATAAAAAAATAGGTAGCTGTTGGAGTACAAATTGTTTGATGTACTACCCTCAGAGCTAACACGATGTTGGCTCTATAAACAAAATAACAAAGAATTCTAGTAACTATCTATATTTATATTAGTTTCAATGTGAATAAGTTGCTCGAATTATAAAGAAATCAGATGTAAATAAAATTTTCAAGGCCCAGAATAAAAAAAAAAATGTTATTTAAATAAATTATAAGATGATGTTAGGCTATAAAAGTTGTTACTCAATTGAAAAATGTTTTTCAATTAATTGAAGTAGTAAGAGATCGATCAGCGTTATCAGATCAAAAAACTTCTTTATATAAAAATAAATTAAACATATTGAATGGTTTTAATAGTAGTGAAGATGAACTTCAAAGTTTTCTTGAGGACAAGTAAAAAACGAAAAAAAAAAAAAAAATGGAAAGACTTAATTTATTAGAGGAGATCGAAAAATAAAGTCTTCACTTTCAGATATTTTGGATAATATTGGCTACATTTTATACAAATTCCATATTAACGAATATCTACATTCAAATTGTCATGCTGTTCATCAATAGTTGGGTTCATCAATGTTGTCTGCGAGTTTTATTTATTCCATCCCAATGACTATAACTAAATAACAATAAAGCAATTATGCATCATTCAGCAAATCAAACACTTTAAAAACTTTCAAAAGAATAAAAAAAGAAAAAAAAATGGAAAGACTTAATTTATTAGAGGAGATCGAAAAATAAAGTCTTCATTTTCAGATATTTTGGATAATATTGGCTACATTTTATACAAATCCCATATTAACGAATATCTACATTCAAATTGCCATGCTGTTCATCAGTAATTGGGTTCATCAATGTTGTCTGCGAGTTTTATTTACTCCATCCCAATGACTATAACTAAAGAACAATAAAGCAATTATGCATCATTCAGCAAATCAAACACTTTAAAAACTTTCAAAAGTATCTTTTATGCGAGAACCATTTTGAAACAAAATGGTTGTCAAATGTACGAAACGTGATATATTCAACAATGTATAATTGTTGTAAATTTATTATACGTTAATAATTTATTTATCAGATTTATTACTTTAGAAAGTTCAGTTATAAATAGTTTGTTTCTAAAGAGTTGTGAGTTAACTAAATCTGCAAATTTCTAGTTAATCATAGTTCAAGATCGATAAGTTATAGATATCAACAGCAGCAAATTATCGATACTCTGTTGTGTTGAGACGAAGCAGCTAACTTTCTAATAATTAGTGTACCGTTAAATCCCTTAATGGAGATTACAGGATGCCGATCTGTCTAGTGATAACTAATTCTCTTGTGACTCATAGTACAGTATATGAATATTTGAGTTGTGTCGATATTTATAGCTTACCTATTAGCTTAATTTGAGGAACATGTAGTTAGTCATTCGCAAAGTATTCTTAAACAGACGGCTTTTTGCTAAATATTTATAGAATAAACTCATATATACTTCAAGCATACAATTAATCAACTTTTAGACATTATGAGGACTTTAAAATAAAAATTGCATGTCAACTGTGTATAAGGAAAAAAACGTGATAACTAATTCTGAATGTATTCAATATTATAATATAAAATTTTAATTAATTCCAAAGTTCAAAGTTTGAATGAGAAAATGCTGCTTGTATATTATTTAAAAATTAAAGATTTGAGAGAATTTGAGAAATCTATTAAAATGGCTAATTGTGGATAATGTAATAATTATCATCATCAAAATGAGCAGAATAAAAACTATATTTAGTTATCGTAATATTGAAAAAAATTCTAAAACATCTATATTATCTATATTTTTATAGATCGGAAAATTAATTATTTTAATAAAAAAATATTTTTAATTTTTAATAATATTATTAATTTATAAATATATATAATTTTTTTTTAAGTACTATAACTAACATATAATTAATGTATGTATAATTACAACGAGAGAACTTTATTATATAAAGCATTTCAAAAAGTAAAAATACAAATTTTAAAGAGTGCTAGAGGAAGTTAATTTGAATCGAAAAGTCCATTTTTCATTCAAAAGCTTATTTAAGAAAAATTGAGTCTAAAGATTTGTGATATCAATTATGATTTCCGATGGTTCTAGAACTTCATTTATTATTTATTTATTAAAAAAAGAAATTTATTTTTAAATAAAAATTCATTCCGCGATATTCTTTTTATTCTTTATCTTGAAAATTGACTCTAATTCCATTTTTTTTTAATCAAATTTAAATTTAAATTTTTATCAAACGAATGAGAAAAAAAGATTTAAATTTGAATTCTGAATGAATTCCAAAGTTTTTTTTTTTTCATTCGTTTCTGATTTTTTAGAATGAATAGACTTCTGTGGTTTGAATTAGCAGATTAAACAGATCTGAAGGCTAAACGGATGTTCAGAAATTTTCGACTCATATTAATCTCTCTATCTGTTCATAAATTCTATTTAAGTTTTGAAACATTCATATATTTGATTAAATTCATACATGAAATTCAATTAAAATTAACATTATATGTCTTACAGTAATAGAACATACAAATAAATTAAATTTGGACATCTGCATCCCCTACACGTTGTAACGTATAACGACGTACTGTATTTTATTTACATAGAACAACACTATGATGTTCTATGTAAACAAACACTAAAATCTTGATTTCTAACTCGCACAGCGGTTCACCAGAATAGCAATATCTAATATTGTCTATGGCTAATACAGGAGTGTAATTAGAATAGTGGTTCCCAAAGTCTGGGGCGCACACATCTAAGCGAATTTCCAGGAGTACACATTTTTTGTCTGTCATAATACATGCCTATTGTATGGATGTTCGTGCTATTATCCTTTACTGATATAAGATATGCGTGCATTCTATTTTTATTTACTAATAAAGAGGTACGTGATTTAGTTTGGAAACAGCTATTATTAGAGGATATGAGTAAATTCCAATAATTTCACGAAATCTCACCTTGACCCAATGACCTTAATCAATATAAATCTTTCAGAAATTCAAAATAAGAGATCCTAAATTTTTCTAAGGATGCATTATTGGTCAAGATATCCAATTAGGAAGACCTGCAAAAATTAACCAGTTGTATTGGTAAACAAACTTGCAATAGTCTATATACATAGCGTTTATTGGATAGTTTTGGCAATTTTTAAAAGTTCTGACGTCTAATAAATAGGAGTTTGGCATTCACTTGATTAAATTTGGAACAAAGCTCTTGCATAATATGATATCAGGTACAATACACATCAAGAAAGGCTGAATTTCTTATTAAAATATGCTATTTTAGAACACATTTTCATTGTTTGTAATATGTTTGCGTGAAGTTGTAGGACAAAAGACTCATGGTTTCCGTTATAATCAACTATTTTCAAATAATTGTGACTGAACTTCAATGAATCCCGCTTATGATCCCTATAATAATTTATTATTATTTTTATTTCACTTACATTGTAAAAAATTTAAAAATCTCGCAGGAATTTAATTATTTTTTCGTTTCATGTCTCACAATAAGCGGTTCGACGAACCCAACAAATTTTAACAACCGGTTCGAGTGAACGAATCGAACTAGCATTGAATATAATTCCAAGCTGCTTAGCTGCTTAGTTATAACATAAAATTACGTCGGCCAGGTGGCCTTGTGGTAAAGCTTTGACTTGACACCCTGGAGGATCTGGGTTCAAATCAGGGTCCCACACCTACAGTTTTTCAGGAGGAGTCCGGGCCTGGCTCGTTGAACCCCATCCTTCAACCATCCGGTTGACCCCATCATGGGTGTTGGCCAGCCTGTGGTGGGCTCTATAAGTGGCTGCCGCCAGATACAGAATATCCCATGAGGATATGGCGATTTAATTAAACTAACCTAACTTAACATAACATAAAATTACAGAACAGATTATCGATGTTTTTCGATTATTAGAGCTGAAACTGATTTACTGCTATTTAATCGAATCATTTCTTCGTATTAAAGAACAGTGTCCTGTATAAGAATATACCTTTCATATTTTTATTTTTCTACCTCTGTTAATTTTTTATCTCATTTATCATTAAATGAATTTTATTAATTGATTAATATTAAAGATTATTTTTGCATTAAAATACTTACTATTAATATGTGTTCTTATGTATCAATATTATCCATATTTATAACGAAGAACTCCCAATAAATTTTACATTCAATGATGTAAAAATTTAAAATAAAGCTGTTCTCTAGCAAGCGCAACTAGCAAATAGTTATTTTACTGTAACTTATATAGAAATAAAAAACATACATATATATAAAATTTAACGGCTTTATGCAGAACCCCACGCTATGTTCACAATCGCACATAACGTTAGTTTCTTGCCTTGTTTGTCCCTAATATTGAAGACGGACAGCATTTTCCAATGGGTTATTACTTGGTAAAAGGAAACGTTTCACACAAAAATTTTGAGATACACTGTTAGTTAATATAAGTAATTCTGAAATAATTTAATCGCCTACGTTTCGAACCTGGCGCTTTTATTTTTGAATGATCACACAGTTTAAATATCATGTTCAATAGAATAATATCAACATTACATGTCATAAAAATATTTGATATTAACAATGTTTTCAGAAATATTGTATAGACAGATATTCCATTTTTCTTTAATGAACTTCTTGCTGTCCCTAGTATTAATAACCTTAGTGTTTTTCCAGTTAATGATGACATTTTTAATATACAAACTTAGTATTATTATAAGGAAATCTCAAAAGTTTGAATGTTCGCAATTTATTAAACAGAGAAGTCGACACGGTTAATTAATCTCATTTCAAATTCGATTCGATGGCCTGACTCCCTACTGAATTCTATAAAATCAGTCAAATATTGTAGTTTAAAACTTATTAGGAATAAATCTTCGAAATTTGAACTCCCATTCGTGTTAAATAGTTATAGATAAAGGGGTAATTGACGTATCATCGAGATTATCTTCAGTGATTTGATTTTCTTGCTACATATTATTAAAATCTAATAACTAGTTTAGGATATATGAAGAGAAAATATCAGCAGTTTAAATTTGCCACCATTTTTAAATAGTCGAAACTAGAGAGTTAAATGATTCTAGATCTTTAGTGGTAAAACATCACTATCAAATTTTATAAAAATTTATCGATTAGTTCAAAAGTTATTAATGAGAAGCACATAAATAAACAGTGTAGTAAATTGCTTTTTGAATTAAGTAAGATATGTTCAGTTAGGTATTTAAAAATTTCAATATAATATTGTTTATCACAATATTATGTTGAACTTTTTAAATATATATCAATTTTCTTTATTTTTCAAGATTTTTTATAAACCCTATAGTAAAATGGAATATTCAATATATAAAATATAAATCAATTAAAATATATATCAATTTTCTTTATTTTTCAAGATTTTTTATAAACCCTATAGTAAAATGGAGGTTCGTGTAAGAATCCTTCAATATTTAAAAAAATAGTTTAAAAATATTGTTCTAGTAATATAAATGATCTTAATAGAACAATAAATATTTAATATTTATAATTCTCATCCAAAATTAATTTCCTATATCTGCAATATAGAAAAATTTTTATAATCGGAAACTGATAAAGTAAGAATAAAAAAGTTAGAGTTCAGCGCCCATAGAAAGTTGAAAACATCATTGTATTACGATGTTGTTTATATAATTTTATTAATGATTGTACTAATGGATCTGAAAAATCGAAATATTATATTTGATAAATTCACCTCCTGATTAATTATAAATATTTAAAAACAATAATCATGGTAATTTAGTAAAATTAATTAAATTAAAAATTGGTTAAATAATATAATTTATTCTGACGGTTTTTCAAAGAAACTATTATTAAAATTTAAATATTACTTTAACTAAATCTAAATTATTTTATATAATTAATCATAATCTATCAAACAATTTAACATTTCAATACAAATAACTCATTCCAAAAACAAAAACTCATAGCTGTGTAGATTGTCTGTATAGATTAATAGATTCTCATTAAGTTTGATTCATTGTCGTTAATATTATTGACGAAATACAATTTTGGTTAATAATTATTATGAACAATAATTTCTTGAATCTTATAATAATAAAAAAGATTATTTTTATTATTAGATATAAGTCCTAGAGAAATAGGGCATCTTGACACACTGCTGATCTGTAAATTCAGCAGCATGTCAAGAATCCTTAATAATTTCTGTACCAAATATGATAAAAATTGTCTTGAAGTCCGAGTCTGAGATCAAGAATATTTCAGATATCACGATGAAAGTGCAATATCTGAAATATCGCACTTTCATTGTGATATCTGAAATTTTTTGGATTAAATTCAATTTTTTAAATTTTCTCAACAATTTAAATAAGCTTTAAGGTTGAATATTGTAAGTTTTAGGAATAATAATTCGAAGCTGGATCATGACATAATGATGTGTAGACCTAATATCAGAAAATGTGTAATGCTATACGACATCACAATGAGAAAACAATGGATTATGTTACAATAGGTAATAATATACGACGTCATAACAGTGAGTAACAAATGAGTGGTTTCATAAATGGTACACCAATTGGCGACGATTGTATGATTAACAATTATGGTCTTCCATAATTAGCACATAATATTTTATGTGCTAGAAACGGACAGGTATCATCGAACGACCGACTAGTTATTAATAAACTATGTTAATTCATTTGTAAATTATTCTTATAAATTATTAATGATTTTATCAATATTAAATAATAAAATTAAAGATTATCATTATAAATATAATAAATATTTATGAGTTGAAATTGCAAAGAGGTGTTAAATTAAATTATAGCAAAAATTTAAGAGCAGTTAAACTGAACGAAAATCATTGATTAATCAATAATCAATTTAGGATGTAACAAATTATATTCTGCCTTTAATAATTTTCCCATTATCCTATACATAGTGTGAATAAATTACAGTAATTTATTTAATCAAATACCTATTTTTACGCAGAAATTATTGTTAATTTTTATGTACACAAAAAATAATAATATTTTTCTAGAAGATAACTCATAATGCCAGTAAATATGGTAATTATAAACAGCTGCAAATAATAAATTATTTTAGCATAATTGTTGAAGATAAATTATGTTTATAGTATGATATTATGATTTATCTAAAATAAATCAATAAAAATATAAAAAAATCATTCTATTTTATATTTATAATGTATATTATATATAATAAAAAAGATAATTAATTTTCCATCTAATTATCTATCCAATCAGTAATATATAATATGAACAGAAAATAATAATAATATCAAAATTTTAAATAATTAAATTGCAATAATAAGTGATGTTAATGTAGAATCAATATCAATAGGTTGACTATGTAATAAAAGCACTTGACATTTTGAGAATCCAGAATCAGTTTCAGACCTGCACTTTCAGATTTTTCATGAAGAGTCTAAGCTGGGCTCATTCATTGAATTGAACAAGCAAAACTTACTCATCATCTCATTCTTATGTCATAAGAGATGACTAAAGAGTCCTTCCTTTTTTTCCACTATTGGTCTATCACACTCCTTTTGTTGAATCTTTCTTTTCTCATACTCTCCTATATTCTTCTTATTTCATCCTTCATTCTTCAAAAGTTTAAACTATTAAATATGTTTCTATCTCATTTCTTAATGTTAATCAAACAAGACAACATTATAGGGATGATATTTGCTGCTCTGATTATAGAAAAACAAAACCACATACTAATCCTACATTACAGTAAAAACAAAACCACATACTATCCTACATTGTTCTATAAGTCAGGCTGAACAGCTGATCATTTAGAAAAATCTACATTGTATTTGTACAGACAAGAGTAGTAAATCTACAAAGTAATCTTATTACTCTATGTGTACAAATGCAGTGTAGATTTACTCTGTGTAAGTTTACAATGTAAAGATAATGCAGATAGCAGAGTAGCCTTAGGTCAAATTTAAAATAATCATTCTTCTCTGGCCAGAATAATTTGCTAACTGACTGATAATATACAAAGAGACAGACAAAATTTTCATGGAATTCCAAGTCATTTAATTATTACAAGTATTGGTTATAAGAAGGCTGATTAACTTGTAAAACTTACATCAAACAGACCTTTATGTATTGTTCATTTTAATATTTCTGAAGTAGTTAAGGTATACATTAAAACCATCATCCTTAAATATTGGGTAAATGATTGATACACTGAATTTTATGTTAAAATTCATGAGCGAATATACAAAGTATAAGCAGTGCCATTTTGCTAGCACTTAGATGAGCAAACTAGTGACATGAATGGCACAGGTTATTTTAAAAGGAATGGGACTGTGCAAAATCTTACTTGAAATTTTAGACATTCTTCACTGTAAAAAAAATCTACCTAAATATTCTTTTATAGTTCAAACAATCAAGAAACTGAAAAACAACAATCCTTAATTAATAAACCCCCGAAGATTAAAAGCTTTCTGAGAAATAAACAACTGATTAGAAAACCAGATTTCACTATAATATAGTATGAATCTGTTCATTCAAGATTTCTATGATTGGTTAAATTCTGTTATTTAGCTTGAATTTTAATGCCAAGCACAATGCACTATCTATGATAATACAAACAGAACAGATAAAGTCTAGAAAGAATTACCATCATGACCAGCTAAAACTATCATTGAATACTCAACATTTTAATTTTACATTTAATCAAATTTAGTTTACTATGTCTGCTCAACTCATTAATATTTTTGATTTCCATGTGTACCAATTTTTCACTTTCCATAGAATATACGGTATAATTAATTATTCAATCTATCAGTCCTAGCCATTCAATCATGTCCGATTCTTGGCTATTCTATGGGTCATGTCCCTCCATGTCTTATCCATCTAAGGTTTGCAATGTGATCGCAGGTCCCCAGCCCCACCTGAATCCCGTTTGGATGTCTGGTAATTCCCGATCAATGACATTGCCCAGTCTCTTCTGAATGACCTTCAATAGAATCTTGCTGGCATGTGGTATGAGGACAATGGTTCGATAGTTGGCGCAGTCCCTTGTGTCTCCCTTTTTTGGTATGGGGATGAAAACTGACTGCCTCCAATCAGCTAGCCACTTGCAGGATTTCCATATCTGCTGGCAAAGAGCCGTCAAGGCAGCTCTTGGGATTGGCCTGAGCAATTCGACAGGGATCCTGTCAATGCCATTAATTAATTATTAGTTTATGTAAACTGAATTAACAACTAGATTCTAAATTAATATAAAACAAAGTCCAAACTAGTTTATCAGATTTTAAAAGAAAATTATAGATGCAAGAGCACTTTCTCTTTACAGCTGAAGAGGGGCAGTCCAGCCCAAAAATGCCCCTGCATCTATAATTTTCCTTTAAAGTCTGATAAGTAACAATTTGGATTATTATCAATTTCAGTAATTTTGTTATTTTTAATCAGATTGGCTTTATTTTTTGGTTTTATATTCCATTTATAATTATTAATTATAGATATTTTATTAGGTAATTATATTTAAAATAGTGATTTTATTCAAAGAATACCATTATAGTCTTGTAGAATTAACTTTGGGAAAAGACCCAACTTTTCTTTTAAATTCTTTTCTTCACTTCAGTTATAACAAAATTTTTTGGTCCCAATCATTTTGTTATAATTATATTCCACTATACACATGTGCGCACGCACTTATGCACATGGTATTCCTAAAAGGTTGACCAAAATTAAATTATAGTTGATACTCATCAAAACAAAGCAAAAAATCCATATGAATGTGAGTCCAAAAATATTTCCTTTTCAAGATAACATAAGGTGTAAATCATAAATTTATTAGACCTATTAGTCTCATTATAACTGTAATAAATTGTAGTTTTCAACCAGAGTCAGATTATCCTCTGGATACAACAGGCATGTTCCTAGAGGCCCGAAAGCAGATTAAAAATTATTGAACAATTTTATAATTTGTTTAAAAAATTTTGTGCCCCTGGGCCCCAAAGGGTCTTAATCCAGCCCTGTTTTCATTCAACTGCAATAAAATGAACTCTAAATTAATCACAATACTGTGCATGCTGATGAGATAATCTATGAATGACTGGAAATAATCTATGATCACCTGAGGAATAACAGAGCAAACAAAAATAGAGTATTTCACTGATAGTTATCATTAATACAAAGATGGTATCCTCCCTCTCTCCCACTAATAATAATGGACAAGTGTTCAAACTTGTAATATCTGTTGAATATTAATGTTAATTTTTCTGTCTTTTGCAGGGGCTGCTACATGACTTACGCTTTTATATCCTATGTTATCTGAAAACGGAAACAATTCTGAATCAGTTTTTAGGGTGTTTTTTGCCTTGATGAGTAGTATTAGTGATTTAATCCCTTGAGTGCCACTGATGTTTTGAAATTAATCTAATTAATATGCAAAAAATATATAAATTAAAATTGACAAAAATTAAGCAAGATTTCACTATCTTTTGAAATTACTGATCACATAAAGTTAATATGAGAGTTATAATTCAATACAACTCTTTAGCAAGTAAGAAATTTTTATTCTGGCATAACGTTTTCGGACCATAAGTGGTCCCTCTTCAGTGCCTCTCACTTGACTCTTATGGTCTGAAAATGTTATGCCAGAATAAAAATTTCTTACTTGCTAAAGAGCTTTATTGAATTATATTGTAGTATTAAGCAAGTAGTTTCTGTGTTTTTGTCTAATAAGAGAGTTCTTTAATTTATACAAATTTGTCTTGTATATATTTGATTATCCATAAAAAAATTTGACATGCTTTATTTTAAACATCTTTATCATTCAATACATAATATAATAATATAATTTTATTTGGTAGAATTACAATTATTGTTACAACACTACTATAATAAGAATAAATGATAGTGTAGGGGTCGGCAAACCCCCCATGTGTCGTCTTTAAGACGAAGAATGTGATGACGCTGTTGAAATAACAGGATGTAATTGATATCATTATTGTCTCTTTCGAGGTAATAAATTTAAGATAGTTTATTCAGATGTCTTTGTAAGTAAAGTCCAAGATTCGACATCTGAACTGTTTGGAACTATCTAGAAATGATGTAATGTAACCCCTGCCTGGGAAAGGTGAGGAAGAGGTTACAGGAATAATATAGCGAGCCAAATATGATAAAAATTGTCTTGAAGTCCGAGTCTGAGATCAAGAATATTTCAGATATCACGATGAAAGTGCAATATCTGAAATATCGCACTTTCATTGTGATATCTGAAATTTTTTGGATTAAATTCAATTTTTAAAATTTTCTCAACAATTTAAATAAGCTTTAAGGTTGAATATTGTAAGTTTTAGGAATAATAATTCGAAGCTGGATCATGACATAATGATGTGTAGACCTAATATCAGAAAATGTGTAATGCTATACGACATCACAATGAGAAAACAATGGATTATGTTACAATAGGTAATAATATACGACGTCATAACAGTGAGTAACAAATGAGTGGTTTCATAAATGGTACACCAATTGGCGACGATTGTATGATTAACAATTATGGTCTTCCATAATTAGCACATAATATTTTATGTGCTAGAAACGGACAGGTATCATCGAACGACCGACTAGTTATTAATAAACTATGTTAATTCATTTGTAAATTATTCTTATAAATTATTAATGATTTTATCAATATTAAATAATAAAATTAAAGATTATCATTATAAATATAATAAATATTTATGAGTTGAAATTGCAAAGAGGTGTTAAATTAAATTATAGCAAAAATTTAAGAGCAGTTAAACTGAACGAAAATCATTGATTAATCAATAATCAATTTAGGATGTAACAAATTATATTCTGCCTTTAATAATTTTCCCATTATCCTATACATAGTGTGAATAAATTACAGTAATTTATTTAATCAAATACCTATTTTTACGCAGAAATTATTGTTAATTTTTATGTACACAAAAAATAATAATATTTTTCTAGAAGATAACTCATAATGCCAGTAAATATGTTAATTATAAACAGCTGCAAATAATAAATTATTTTAGCATAATTGTTGAAGATAAATTATGTTTATAGTATGATATTATGATTTATCTAAAATAAATCAATAAAAATATAAAAAAATCATTCTATTTTATATTTATAATGTATATTATATATAATAAAAAAGATAATTAATTTTCCATCTAATTTTAGATTGGAAAAGTTATCAAAAACTGTAATATCTTTAGAAGGTCAATAAGAGGAAATATTTTCTTCCTCCAGGAAATAATTCTCCACAACAGCCGAACTTCAAAATCATTTTTAAATATTTACAATGAGGAGAAAATGTGCTAAGTACTCCAACATAAAACAGCCATTTATTTACCCTAAAAAATTATAATTAGAAAAATTTATAAAACTAGAATTGATGAGTTTATTTACTTACAAACAAGACAATAAAAACATAAAAAAATCGAGATATAAAACAGAATTCGGGAATATTAATTACGTGTACCATAATCCGTTTTACTGTTTAATTAAATTAGTTTTTAATTACTTAATTTTAATTAATCTCATCTAATAAGCGAACATTGTTAATTACTTCCATCTCTCTCTTTATGGTCTGCAATATTAATTCCAGAAAATTATTAGCTTTTACATATTTGAATAAATTTATAGATTTTAAGTTAAATTTATGCTAGAATATATATATGCAGTATTATAAATTTATGAGTAGTATGATGAATTGGAGAAGAGACAATGAAAACGAATGGACAGAATGATTGAATATTAAAGAAAATGGCGCAGATATTTAACATTTACATAATGAACCTTTAACGCCATGTAAACTGGTGATATGTTATATATAATACATAAAATTTTAGTCAGTTATTGTCAATATTATAGTTCTGTTATATATAATGTATCCAGAAAATCGTATATCTTTAACTTCTTCTGAAATTTAATAGAAGATAAAGTGACAAAACTGCTGATGTTCTCCAATAATATCTAAACTTAGTGGTAGTCTAACATTTCTATATTACTATTATATGCCTGTTTTATCTAGATATGTTTGAAATTTATTTTCACTGGAGTATTTTTAGGATCTATCGATCGAAAAATTTTCTCTAAATGTCATTGTTATATAAACACAGAGTATATGTACTAAAGTTTCTTGAGATTCATCGATTACAAACATCACATTTGTCATATAAATGCCTTTATAAACATGACACAAATTTTTATAGAATAATTCATATTCTGAATTTCATATTATCGATGGATATTGAATAAAAAAGATGATCAAACTTTAATAAAAATTGCTGTATTATTTAATTGAAAGTTTTTCATAATAAAAATATATAATTTTGTATTTAAAAACAGGTGAAAGAAGATAATATCCGTATTTAATTAGTCTAATGCCTTTAATCAACTGTATAATTTTGACTGAATACATGTAAGATGTTAAATAATTAAACGCTTCTGTAATTAGGTAAGTGAGAGGAACTTAATTATTTTGTTATTGAAATAAAGTAAAACATTTTAATACACTTTAATTTTACCATGATTAGAACCGAAATTTTCCATTGGTTAATGCATAAATTACTTACCGAACTAATTGCTTGCCAACATCGCAACTAACTTCGAGTTGAGAAAGAATAATTACAGTCACTAACGTTATATAAAGCTTACTAAAACTTAAATATCGCCGTAATTTATTAATATCAAAGTGAAAATTAACCATTAAATAAAAAAACTTCATCTTTCTCTTCGATAAGAAGCAGTGAATTAAATCAAAGTAGCAAATAAATTTTTGCTATTGTTTAATAGACAATTCAGTGCATAATGGGTACTCAAACTTGTATAAAACTTAACCTATCATAGAAAACGAGTTCATAATCAACCAATTAAAATTAATATTGTTGTTTATTAATGCTTTAAAACTTTACATCCTGTCCATTAAAAATACCACATACGTCTCGTAAATTAATCTTTATATCGGAAATACATTAAACTCAATAATTATACTATAAAGAAGCTTGTGATTAATATATTAAAGAGCAAAGTATCTTTTATAAGAATCATCAGAGCATGAAGTATCTAACAAAAGATAACTCATGCCTCTTGCAAATTCGGGATATATTTTAAACATTATTTTAGCGCTCAGCCGTAAGTTATAGTTTTCTTGTTATTCATATAATAAAGCATGTTAATGGCGATCACCGTCACAGTTGTTTTTTAGTTTTAAAAATTCTCAATGCCAAGTAATAAAGATGTTTTCAGGGATGTTTTCAGTTTCGATTAGTGTTTCGAGCCGCAAATTTCAACGATGTAATTAAATGTGTCGTGGCTGTCAAATTACATTAAAAATTTCATATTCGTATGTTTTATTATTCAAACTTGTTATAAAAATTTTTGAAATTTCTTCCATGAATTAATTTATTTAAATACTTGAAGATTTTAATACTGGCATCTTATAAAATATACAAACTATACTACTGTACAAAATGACTTATCCTTTATTCTACAGTATTCAGCTTTTAATATGCTAATATAAATTATTATTATTTAATAGTTTGCTAAGTTTTAATGATATCTATTCATAAAATGTGAATAACATTAGTGGTCTATTATATTTATCACTAATTATGTAGAATTATATCAGAAAGGGCGAAAATATAAAGCAATCTGTTATGTTGATTGATATAGGCATATGTTATGGGTATTCAATCTCGTTATAACTATGTTAATTCAATTTTTGATAAATTCGTTAGTGTTTGTTATTAATTTTAATTAAAATCTTAAAACATTAGAATTAACAAGAAATAGATGCATATGAATTTTATTAATAATGCCAATAATTAATTCAGTAACGATCTTAATATTATTATTATTTAATCGGATATTCTTACATTTTAGATTTCGATATGGCCAATGTAATTTTAAAAAACGTAAAGAAGTGCGATGGTTCCAATAAATAAATCTGGAAGAACAAAAAAGGAAAGATCAACATGAAAGATTGTCTCGATTTATTCACTGATTTGTCTGTATTCTACTTCGGTTTGTCTAACATCATTACACATTGAAATCTCACTTATTATGCAGTGGAGAAAATCAAATTTTTAAGAAATTCTTCAAAAATTTACACTATAAACTGAAGCTATTGGTCGGAAGAACTTTGAAATTTCTGCTTTAAACGAGAATTCAGTTATTGAATAATGAGATTTCTTCAACCCCTTTCAGTATTGGAGAAATCTCATCGTTCTCAATTAAGTATATTCAACGAATAGCCAAGTTCTGGCTATTTATTATAATTTATACGTATTTATTTTAGATGACTGGACAGAATGGAAGATTTAATCGGCCTGAAATGAAAATTTCACTAACCATATATCAAGAACTGCCTGAATGGCTAGAGTCGGTATTTCAAGCATGTATATTATGCAATATATAGTGCTATTACTGACAGAGCCTCTTAGACCTTTTATAGTCCCTAGGAGTCCCTTCTTTTATTAAATATTTTCCCAATTTTTCTATATATTTTTTTTTTGTTTTATCTGTTAAACTTATCTATAATAATTGTTATTATTTTTTCTATATCATAGTATATATACAAAATCAAATGCTCATGTTATCTTCTGCTAAAGATGAAAATTAATTAGTAAATTATCAGAAATCACGCAAATATGATTATGTATAATTAAATATAATAGAAATTTTATATGATTTACATCACTGATGTCGAATAATACAAGAACATACTTGGAAGAGATTATTTGAACTTTTTAGTGTGGATCGAAAAATGAAGCGATTTTTTTCCAAAAAATGCAAAAAATATAATTAAAATGAATTATAGAGAATTAATTACAAATATAATCCTTAATTCTCCTGTAGAGAGTCTAATAACAATATTGAAAAAAAGAGCATACGGTTCTTTCACGATATTTTTAATTTTGTTATGATTCTTTATCCAGCAAAATACCCGTTGATGAAATCTTTAAATCTATAGGTTTCTTCAACGGGTATTCACAAAAATTGAAAGATTTTTTACGAGTTTATAATGTTTTTTAATCATGCATAAAAATATGAAACTGTATTAAAATTAATTAAATCGAAAATCGTAGATTAATTAGTGACGAATTTTCCAAATATAATAATTATTTTTTTTAATCCATCGTTCTTTAATTTTATGAAATGCAGAATTACTATCATTTTCTACCTGAAACACATTACTTAAGAGTTTTTTTTTACTGTAACAGGAGTCAAGATTGCTTCTGCTTTTTTTCTTCTTCTCTAAATTCGTTTGCAATATGATGTTTGATCACAGTGTTAGAGAAATTAATAACCAAAATTATTTTCTAATAGAAAAATTCAAACAGAACTTATTTAAATCTATTTCTTAAAAATTTTACTGAATTTTTAAAAATTGATGAATTTGCAGTCATTAATCATAGACAGGGGTCGGCAAACTGCGGCTCTTTAGGTAAGTACATGTGGTCTCAAATAAAATTGAAAGTGAAAATAAAACTTTCATAATTTCATTTATAAAATTTTTAAAGAATTTTATTTGCATAATGGTGATTTCATTGGTTTACGGAAAATTCGCCCCCTGCATTTCGCCTCCGACAATTCGCCCCAGGACATTTCGCCCCGGATCATTTCGCCCCCAGCACATTTCGCCCCCTGTAGATAATGAATAGGTTACAAAATTGCAAATATAGTCAACTCTCGATATCTGGAATTTTTATTGAAATCTCAGTCCCTTTAGTAGATATTCGATGTTACAAATTAAACCTAATTAATTACCAAAAATTAAAAAAGTAAAATCTCGCTTAATTTTCAGTTAAATTTTTTGATAATTTTATAATTAAATATGTTTTTATTGTCTTTCTAAAGATGTAAAAAATTTTTCCGAATTTTATTTTTTTGATAACTTTTCGTTCATTATATGAGATCGGAGAAATCACAATTTTCTATATGAAATATTAGCCGTCCAACGAAAT
>AYEL01080158.1:0-65028 GCA_000484575.1 Olivierus martensii
ACAGAGGGACTGGAGGGGATGGTTGAGCACATTTTGACAGTGATTAAAACTAATGACAGTAAATTTTCTGTTATTCTTTTCTTTATTTTATAAAGTTATAATCAATATTACAACTTGTTATTGCTTTAAATTTTACTTATTTGTAAAAATACATTTATGGCTCTCGAGTAATTTTTAAATTGTTATTTGGACAGATTTGACTCTTCCGTCTCAAAAGTTTGCCGACTCCTGATCATAGATGTCTACGCTTACTTATATTACGACCTATTGGATAATGCTTGTTTGCAGACAACAGAAAAGTGGCCAAATTTCCCTTCCTCGTTTTATATAAAAATAATAATCTTCCTGTTTTACATTCAATAATCTGTACTAATTTTTAATGCGATTTCACATTAATAATAAGATAATTATGTTAACGAAATAATTATCTTGTTATGCAGCTTTGCCAATAAAATGTCAAATAGTTGGTAATAAGATGGATAATTGGGAATTGTATAATCAAGATCGGATTTAAAAATTTCGAAAAAATATACATAATCTTTTTTTAAGCACATTCGGTAAGATTGTTCTGTATAATCCCAGATTTGCAGAAAGTGATTCCATATAATTCATCCTTCCATAAAATAATTTTCTCGGAAAATTCGTTCTATGAAGATGTTAAGATTGCTATATCTAATTGAATTATGGAACTCTAACCAATAAATAATTAACAATGGAACACCAATAATCATATAGAGTAATTCTTATTCTTAATGAAAGAAATAGGGAGCATAAAATTCTTTAATCCTTTTGGAATATAAGTAGAAAGCATGAAGAGAAAAAAATATCCTGCCAGTTATGATGAAGGCCATTAGTGAAAAAAAGAGAGAGTAATCCGACTTTCTATTTTATTATTTCTTTCCAAAAACATATCTTCTCTAAATTGTATTTTACTTTTCTGTCACAGAAATCCTTTTTATTGAAAACTCTCTAATTTTTCTTCAATATTTTCTTCAAATTTTTCTCTCTATTTAATTCGAGTTTAGCCAAGTTTATATTTGATGAACTGTATTTCGACATAAAAATATAAACATAGAAATGCACTAAACTTATATTTTTATCTAATTCGTTGGGTTTTTTTTTTACTTTATGTTAAACTTGACCATCAAGTGATTATGATTATTATTGCACTCTGCTCCTGGAAATGTTTTAATATTTATTAATATTATTTTTTTATCTATTATTAAAACACAATATATATAATTAATAATTTCTTGTGTTAATCCTGAAATCCAGTAATTGCCAAATTTATATTTTTATTGTGAATAATAACTATTCTGGGTACTATGGCGCTCAGAAAATCGAAAATAAGAGAAAAGTCTAAACTCTCTTATATCTCCGAAACTAATATATAAAAGTATAAACAATTTTTACTTAATTTATCGGGTTTATAATGCAATCAATGAATAAACAATAAAACAAATAAAAATTTTGATATTTAAATTTTTTTTTGAAAAATCTAACACGTTCATTTTTTGAGCATTTTCCGTTGCGTTTTTGTTACTTTCATACTCAATAACTTCTAAACTATGGTATTATAGACTCGCAATAACTTTTAAATTATGGTACAGTATACAACAGAATTATTCAGTAAAAAACGTAATTTTTAGCTCAATAAATAGTTTTGATGTAACTCTTATAATTACCGAGTAATAGAGATGCAAATTCGAGAGAATTGAAAAATTCTAGCATTTTCAAATTTGTTTTCTCAATATGTTGAAAACTAAAAATATTAGACATAAATAGTAAGGGACTGAATTGATGCCTGTTGAGAATATTACAAGAATGTATTATTAAATTTCAAATCGAGATTTTAGTTTTCGAGAAATTCACATTAGAAATTTATATTGTACGGCATCACGTTATTCACGGATCTACATTCATTTCCATGGAGCTACCTTTCGATTTTTTTCCATATGTTGAGAAAGTGAATTCTTCAATAAACATATAATTTTCTCATAGCAACCTAAAAAATCTCTGAATGGTTCTACAACGTCACTAAAATAGTGCACTTTTAATGTAGTCCTTTTTCTAATTTCAATATTTGCGGAGGACACAAAGTGAAATTTTAAAGAATGGGCACATCATGAATTACTATTATATTTTTTTAATACTAAGTTTATTAAGTAAATTTACTAAGTCAATAATTACGAATTAATAGATAAAATGTTATACTTGCCTCTGCATATCCTTCTTTTTTGTAATATGGATTGTCAATGAGAAGCCCAATGGTTGTAAATTCGTTTTTTCTTTTACAAATAAAATTCTATTTGAAAAAATTAGGCATTAGTTACCTCAGTAATAATAAAGTAAATTAAGATCGTATTCCGATCTTAATGCCTATTTTCAAGGCATTTATTCAATGCCTTGAAAATAGCATAATTAATCTAATTCTGAATAAAAATCATGTGGTACTCTAGACTCAAATAAAATTCTATTTGAAAAAATTAGGCATTAGTTACCTCACTAATAATAAAGTAAATTAAGATCGTACTCCGATCTTAATGCCTATTTTCAAGGCATTTATTTAATGCCTTGAAAATAGCATAATTAATCTAATTCTGAATAAAAATCATGTGGTACTCTAGACACTTCTGAAATTATTGAAAGACATATCAGCAAACCATTACTCTTACTGCAAAACACAAATTTTATCTTTTATTATCTTCATAAAAATAACATATTTCTGCAATCCTTCATATACATTATCGGAAACTCCCTCCTCAGAAATGAATTACTGGTAAAATAGTCAAAAGGGCCTTTAAAGGATATCTACACCAATAGAGACAATTATAAATCATTTCTAAGAGTCTTTTTGACTATTTTATCTCAATTCATTAATAAGGGAGTTACCCGAAATGCTTATGAAGGATTGCCGAAAAGTGTTAGCTTTATGAAGATAATAAAGATAAAATTTGTATTATGCGATAAGGGTAATGATTTGCTGATAAGTGTGTTTCAATCATTTGAATAATATCTAAAATACGACACGAATTGATTACTCAGAATTAGCTTAAAATAAGCTAATTTGTTAAATGCCAAATTAAACTTACAAATTAATATATGAAATAAATTTTTCAATTTTATTTCGTAGGTTTGATTCAAATGATGATAATCACTTTAAATATTTGCGCTTTATTTAGATCAAAATTACTTTGAAGACAATTTATTCACATTTGAAGTATAATAAGTTTGAATGAGTAATATTTTTATTCCAACTTTGCCGAATTGTATATATATATATATTTTTTCATTTTCATTGCCTTAACAGCAAATATTTATTCACGAACTCTTTATAATAATAAACAGAAATTTCATTAATATTTAGATTATTTATTTAATTCAATTTATTTAAAAAATTTAATAAATCAGATATTAAGTCTATTCTTATTACATGATTTTATTATTAAATATAACATATGAATATTTGATGTATATTTTTAATTAAATTCCTCTTATAAAATTTTTACTATTAAGTAGTCTATTAGTTATGGTGCAAATTTAATTTAATAAAGTACAGGTCAAATAATGTTAACAAACAGACATTGACCATACATAACAATTAATAATACAAGTATCTTAAAATCGTATATAGTAGAGAACCACATCAATAAATAAAGACCAAATCATAGCATATATTTTATCCTTAGCGAGTGTTGTTTTAAAAATTGAACATAGTTGTTTAAATACAAACTATTAATGGAATAACTGGGAACTTTTGTTATTTTCAGAATTGATGTGTATGAATTACAGACAATAATTCACATGAAAATGAAAATTATTGTCTCTAAATTCATACATATCACAATATCTATAATATCATTGGATAATATTCATGTAGATTATACAAAATTAGGTTAGGTTAGTGTAATTAAGCCGCCATATCACATGAGGGATATACTGTATCTGGCGGCGGCCATTTATAGAGCCCATCACAGGCTGGCCAACACCCATGATGGGGTCAACCGGAGGGTTGAAGGATGGGATTCACCGGGCTAGCCGGACTCTTCCTGAAAAACTGGAAGTATGGGATCCGGATTTGAATCCTGATCCTTCAGAGTGGTAAGCCAGAGCTTTACCACGCGGCCATCCGGCCCTCTGTAGATAACACAAAACTAATAATATTGATACAGCACTCAGGCTCAAAGAAATTTAAAAATTAAATAATGGTGGTCACTGGAAATTCTTATATATCGAGTCTATATATATGAAAATCGCTACAATATGGAGTTTAAAGAAATAATAACAAGCAGTTTCAGAAATAAGTAAAATCGCCTAATATGAAGTTTATTTTCATTTATTTAGTATTTGAAATCCATTTGCTTTTAGTGTCCAAGTTTTAACTTGATTTAGCCAGCATAGTTGTCACGATTATGTCATCATTGCAGCCATGTGATGTCACTCAATGTTACATTCTCGTGACGTCTTAAATAATCGCGGTGTTTGTGACATCGCCAATTGTTACGTCATGATTGACGCTAGGCAGGACTGGCGTCATTGTGACAAATATTGACGCTAGATGGTACTAAGTGTTAAGCAATGCAGATAAGATCTACCTTTATACTGCTAACACATAGCGCAATCTATTGGCAATAATAATGTAATATGTTAAGCTATATTGTTTATCGCTTAATACCATTTATTTTCAATAATATGAACTAAAATTTTGATAAAAATTAAATCCCATCTTAAGGATTAAATGATCCTATAAAATTAAAGGATGCATTGTCGAGTTGTCCTTTAATGACAAAACGTTACTATAGAATTTCATGAAAATCTGCTAATTAGTTGAATAGTTACTAGTGGGGAGACCGACAAACAGAAAGGGATCCTGACAATACCTTATAAACATTCATTTTTTTCGGAAACTATAAATAGGGGGAAGTTATAATTATATTATTAGTGGGGAGACCGACAAACAGAAAGGGATCCTGACAATAGGGTAGAGCGGGGCTAGTTGAGCAGTGGGGCAAGTTGGGCAATGTCTTTTTCTCAGAAATACAAACACATACAGGAACGAACATGCATAAATAAAGGAAATTTTATAGAGAGGTGACGTATTAACCCCCTCTAGTTGAAGTCACATGATCGAAACGAGCACAGTCACAAATTTCTTTGTTTCAACAGGCAAGTGAAAATTTTGTTCAACACTAGATTTGGTCCACTTAACCCTGCTCCGTTTAACGCTGTTTCGATATAACGCGGTTTTTTCAAATTCTATATTTTTATTGATTCACTTTGACGTGGTTTTTCAATCGAAAATATGACGTTTGGTTGAATTAGGAAAATATTTTAAATTAATATAAAGGTTATGATAACGTTAACTGTTAAACTTATTCAATAATATAATTGCTTTTCATTGTTTTCGCGTTTATTTTCAGTTTTCAACATCGCTGCCCAACTTACCTCAGCGGTGGCTTAACTTACCCCACTATCGGGGTACGTTGAGCATCTTGGTCTGACTTCATTTGAGACGTTATTTTTCGGTTGTATTCGCATGTTTAATATTTTTCTGTTAATAATTAAGAATTCTGATGTCAAACATGCCATTTGGTTTGATTTTTATTTTCGTACTGTAAATAGGAAAATATTTGTATGCCTTCAAACCAAAACATGCTCAACTAACCCCGCTCTACCCTACCTTATAAACATTCATTTTTTTCGGAAACTATAAATAGGGGGAAGTTATAATTATATTGACTCTAAATATGAATATTTGTCATTCTAATATATTAAAATGGATTAAGATCAAATTTTATAACTATCAAATATCATAATTATAAAATTTTTATATTTAGAAAAGATTTTTTATTAAAAATTCTTTATTTTAATAATTCATTGCAGATTCAATAACACATTATTTAAGAATTAAATTCAAACATTAATTCTTATCAAAGAGAAGAATGTTATTAAATCTTTAATGGGTTCTAAAAAAAGAATTCTTTTACAAAGAGCTAAATATATATTCACAAGAAAAACATTTACAATATTTGCTCTAACGAGAGTGAATTGTCTACAATCGATCAGATAGAAAAACATTTTATATATAATGTGTGGACAGGATGAAAATAAATACAGATTAATGGAATCCATAGAAAGTCTCAGAATATTTTGAGAATTGGACGAACTTTAATTGAAACAAAAATTTAAAATTGAATAACAAAATGACATTCTGTCAAGATAGTTCTAATAATAGATAATATATAAAGCTTATAGTAATGAATATCATCAGCAAGGCTTGTCATTTTGACCCAATATCTTTCTGAGAGTGATAAACTTTTCATAAACAAAGTTCTTCTGGCCTCTAGAGAGGAATTCTTAAATTTCAATGCAGAAGCCCGAGGGTAATATTCTTTTCACTTGCGGGGATCAGTCTGCCAGATAAACATGTTTCATCATACAAGTGGCTTCTTTTATCAGCAAGAACCAGAAAAGAAAACGCAATTGTTTAATTTCATCTGAAAAATAATGCAAAAGTTGAATGAAAAAAGTAGAAAAGCTGTAAGGAGTGGAAGAAGACAATATGTATTTTATGTAATGAACTTGAACTTTCAGTAATATTCATAGGAATTTATTAATTTGCATTTAATTTTTCTAGAATATTACCAGCATGTCTTGTAAGTTAAAAAGGTAGAAAAGCTGTAAGGAGTGGAAGAAGACAATATGAATTTTATGTAATGAACTTGAACTTTCAGTAATATTCATAGAAATTTATTAATTTGCATTTAATTTTTCTAGAATATTACCAGCATGTCTTGTAAGTTAAAAATGTAGGAAAATTTTTAAAATATGAAACTATAAAATGTCGTTAATTTTTTTAATAAATTACATTTAATAAATCTGTTTAATTTAATTATAAATGTAATAAGTATACAGTATTTTCTTATTTTTTTCGTTCTTAATTATAAAATATATTAATATAATATTTACATCTTCTACAGACACACAGATAATATATTTTTATTGTTATAAATTATAATACTGTATAATAAAATTGTCTCTTATAATATAATATTTACAATTTTAAAGTCAATATTTTTGAAACAGTCAAAGGATAAAATCAGAATTAAAACTTTTTTAATTAATATAAAAATTCTTTAAAACAATGACATACTATTTATACTTGGACAATAACCATAAACAATGATAAGCAATGACATTATTATTTGGAAAATGTTTATAATTTCTATATAACTTATCAGCGTAACAACCGATAGATATTTCTAAACATAGATATATATGAAGGGACTTTCAGAGAAAATGCGAGGCCTGGGGCAACTAATATTTTCGAAATCCTTCAAAAAAAAAAAAAAAAAACAAAATTGCCTTGAAAGGTTACTAAAAATATCTTTAAAAAGTTTCAAACAAATTCGAGGTAAGAAAACATTTCAAAATATTGTATATTGTTTAAACAAAATAGTCCAAATAAATTTTTCAACAGGCTTTCTCAAATTATAAAAATTAGGATCTTTAAAAAGTTTCAAACAAATTCGAGGTAAGAGAACATTTCAAAATATTGTATATTGTTTTAAACAAAATAGTCCAAATAAATTTTTCAACAGGCTTTCTCAAATTATAAAAATTAGGCATAATTTTTTAAAAGAAATTATACTATGGTAAAAATATACTGTCGCATCATAAGATCCAGTTTAATCCTCAATATAGTATTTTGAACTATTTTATTTTCTACCATCGGCGGCATAGCTATCGTATCGCTAAAGTAGGCTAACAATAGATTCTACTTCACCTAAAAAATTATTTGAAATACTAGAACGAAAAAAAAAAAAAAAATGTAAAAAGCTGAAATATTAAGGAAGTGTGAAAATCTTATAAAAGGTTTTTATCTATATTCTTTCCTCAACTGCCATTTCAATATAGTAATTTAATCATCCTTATTAAACAAGATCTCGACCAACATGTCAATCACACAAATTTCGATATATTAATTTCAAAATATAGTACCTTAGAAAGTGACTTTTTAGAAATTTTTGGTTTATTTATACTATGTTATTTTTTACCTTATGGCAGAGAGGCAGCTGTGTTAACTGCCTCTGCCGTAAGGTAAAAATCATTTAGTATATTACGAATAATAAAGAAAACGATAAAAAAATGCTATTGGTCAAAGAAGACTATGCAATCGTGCAATGCTGGCTATTGAGCATAAATATGCCAATAAAATGGATTTAAAAGATATTAATGATTTGGCAAATGCAGTAGGGGCATTTGCCAAATCATTTTGTAAACTTAAAAAGAAGTTATATCATATACTGTATATCTTTTTATCTGTCTTATGAAACATATTGTTCTTGTTCAATTTAAATATATATTTTATATAAAAAATATAGTTTTTCTAATATTGTATTACAACGATTCGTCTCGCTATATGCAGTAGATTTGGCAAATGCAGGTATGCAGAGGGGCGGTCAACTCGGGCATCAAGCTGAATGGGGGACCAAGAGCATGGAATATCATTACTATTCATCAGATGTTTGTATAAAAACTTTTGTATAATTTTCAGTTCTTAAAAATTATTTAAGAAAATGTGTATAAAATAAACTGTGTTTTGAAAGTTAAAAACACATGTTTTTTTTTTTTTTGGGAGGAGGAGAGGGGGCCAAAAAAATGCCTCCCCGGGTACCAAAGATTCCACATGTTTTTTTTTTTGGGAGGAGGAGAGGGGGCCAAAAAAATGCCTCCCCGGGTACCAAAGATTCTGGGTAGGTCACTGCGCAAATGTAAAAGCGCGAAAAATAACATTTTAAGTTTTTTTTTTATATTTGTCAAATTGTATTTAATAAGTAGTATCATATTGTAATATTAATTTTCATGTTTTTTAATATTTGTAAAATGATAAAGAAGTGGTAAATAAAATACATATCTATGCAATTAAAACGATTTAACAATTTTTTCTATTATATCCATTTAAAATTTATTTTAAAAAATAAGGGGTCCAAAATGATTTCTCGCCTAATGACCCAGAAAAACTTAACTATGGCGCTGTTCATAATGCGTGGTCAAAAATAGTTTAACCTTAACATGAATTACGGGACAGAATGTTTTCATTTGTTTATTCGTGATTCTAATATCAGTATAGATTTCAGATAAGAGCAATTCTTTTCTCTCGTGCCATTTTTAACACAAACTTTAGAATGACGCATTCGAATTTTTAGCTGCTATTCACTAAATTAGTTTTCGCGACATTGTAGAACTCATCGCGCGTGAAATCCGAACAACGTTGGATGACGTCAATAACACAAGTATGACGTCATTCGTCTTTTTTTTACGTTTCGTAATCTCAACCCAGGCTTTGATATTTAACCGTCTGGGCACACACATCGCGGAGAAAGCGCTTTTTGCCAAGGAATTCCATATACAATATAATTTGCAGTTAAATGTTTCAAAAAATAAACTCCGCTATTTAGATTTTGTGTGTCATGTGCAATTTAAGTACAGTATAATCATTTAGAGAAATATAATGAAATCAATGATATCAGTGTTATATTAACTAATTCAAAAAATAAACTCCGCTATTTAGATTTTGTGTGTCATGTGCAGTTTAAGTACAGTATAATCATTTAGAGAAATATAATGAAATCAATGATATCAGTGTTATATGCAATATTTATAAATAATTTTATCTGGAATTTTTAGATATATTTTTCTCATTATTGGAAATGTTTCGGAAAACGCCTCTAGAATACTCTATTTATTTAATTGCGATACAGTACTTAGAATTGTGCAACTATATTCGGTGGAGGATAGTGAAAACACCCAAAAAATTGTAATTCTACCAAAATTTTTAAATAATCGACAGCGCATTTACATAGAAGTATTTGGGGTTCCTAAAAATAGGAATTAAGCGGCCCCTTAATGCCATTTTTAGTTTTAAATTTTCAGTAGCTCTAAAAGTTAAAAAAATTAATTTTAAAAATTGAAGCAATTTTCAAAATGAGAATTTCTTGAAATTTTTCAAAAATTTTAAACGATTTTAATAGAACACTAGAAGTCACGAAAGCTGGCAACCTATGGGTCTCTACAACTTAAATTTTCGGTTGAAAACAAGTTTTAAGATATTTTTTATATACTGTAACGCTAACATTTCTCAAATTGTTTAAATCTAAACTTCTATTTTTGATTAAATAATTAAGCGAAGACATACTATGTATTCAAAACAGTATAGTTTATTTCTAACAGAATCTATATACTATACTGTATTTCAATAAGATAGTTTGATGAGAAACGTGTTTCGTGCTCATTTTCATTTTAATTGTGGTTTATATCTTCAGTGTCATCTACTCCCCACCTTGTTATATACTCTTTAAAAAGATGAATTACAGCATTTAAGAACTTAATTCCTATATCCTATTCTATAAAATCCTCATAACAAATTAACATTTTTATAAATTGATCGAAATGGTGTTTTAAATTCAGAAATTAGAATTATAATGAATTTATATTGAAATAACAAGTCAAATCATGGTCAAAATCATGAATATTATGACTTCCTCGATGTCGTAATAACCGCAACAATTAATTGGCATTATTCTATTATTAACTTATTGTTAGTAAACGCATGTACAGAATAGTAATGCAGACGCCTTCGCAATATTTGCATCATTACAGTATCCTTTTTGATTCTGTAATGTAAATGTAACAGCAGTTGTTATTGCAATGTACACAACTGTCACGTAGCAGTTACTGCCATCTTTTTTGAGTTCTACGGCCTAACAATGATTCTCAGCGTGTCTCGCTTGTGCAATGCATTTTTTCTTTGAGAATTGTGGAGTGGAAATATTTGTATTTTTATTCTCGCTATTGTTACAATAATCAGATCCGTATCAAAATCGAATTTGGCCATTCTGCGAATAATCTAAAGGCATATATTTCAAGAAATTCTGTCAAACGAGAATCGGACTGATACATAGGTATGGATCAAAAAACCAGTATGCTGTAAATTTTACGCTACTAAACAATGGGTTTTTGGGGATTTAACAATATTTGAGAAAAGCTCCAACTATGTTATCTTCTTCATGTGCACCATTTATATGAAGCAATTCGATTATCATTAGTTTTCACAAAATTTGATATTGAAGTTAAATTTAAGAAATTACAAGCATTCAGAGTTTTTAAGACCCTCTGATTAGATAGGGAATTTTTCCTATTTAGATTAGAAAGGGAAAATTCCCTACCAGATAGAGAAAACTATTTTGGAATTAAAAATTCCAATTAAAAATTCTAATTCCAGCAGCATCTGAATTATAAACTTCTCTGAATATGAATGCAACCGACAACATATCTTTCCAAAGAATTTTGTAATGCATTCAACTATCATTCCAACTCAAAAAACATATATATTATATATCGATGTGTGAAGCATACTAATTATTGTTACGTCACAACAGGAAATATTGATATGATAGTCACCGCTTCGTTGATGACATAACAATGATGATATCTTCTCAAGTACATACCCATATCGCTGATTTGTGCACGCATTTTTCATTTGGTTACTTTATATTTTTATCGACTTTTCTTTCACGTAAATAAAAATTATATATCGCCAGGAGCAAAAAGACGAAAAATAAAATCCGTCATAAAACTTGACATTGTTAATCCCGTAACAAAATAGATATCTGAAATAACGTAACGATATCTTTTATAAAATAAGAATAAAAGAAGGTTGAAGAGGGTCAGAAACAAGGTTCAGAGGGAGGGAGAGAGAGAAAGAGGCGAGGGTGGGAGTTGACATGAAAAAGTACGCAATGTCGCCTTGTTGCTGGGTCACAAATATTGTTTGGCAGAGTTGGCGTCGAATGTCTAACAAAACAACTTTAATAAAGTTGTTTTTATACCAAATAATTAAACGATGTTAAAATTGTATTCAGTCACGCTGAAGGTTAACATTTCTTTTACATAAAAATTTAAATTTTTAGTAAAAATAAAGAAATGTTATTGTTTTTTGAATCATAAGAATTATAATTAGAGATATTATAAATAAAAAAAAGCCTTAGTGGTGAAAATCATTTTTATTCGAAGATAATGTCAGCACGTGCAATGGTACAGAAATAAAAAGGAACAGTTTCCCAACGTGAGTTTTAAAAGTTATGTCGAAAGAGGGCTAGTCTGGCTAGCGCCTGCTCCTAACAGTAAAGTTATAAATAAACAAATCCCTAGGGGAACAAGACCAACTGGGATTTCGTTCCTCACCAGAGTCAACGAGTCTTGACGTTGTACTTTAAACATCAACCGTGAAGAGTTCAAAATCCCAAACCGTTTATCTTTCATTTTGTTAATAAGAGTTGGTTTTTTACAGGAAAATATATTTAAAAACTTCAATGTCAATGTCATTCAAAGTAATGACTTTTTTTTTTTTTACGTGTAACAATTGGCTCCATCTGTAAAAGTTATTAATAATGATGACGATAATAAATAGATACGATGACAATATGTAGATAACAAATGCCTTGGCAGCTTTATTACTGTTTTTCGAATTTTATGAATTGTTATTTTCTTCGAAGTATAGTATTATAATACTTTTTATCTCTACAGTGTAAAGATAAAAAGTACAGCTTTCGAAATACAAGAGACTGTTGAATTTTAGAAAAGACGATTTAATATACAGAAAAAAACTCTCTTCTGGATATACAATATTGAATTATCATCTTATAAACGAATGATTAAAAAAACTTTTCTGGATAATTTTCTGCATCACTTAACGGGATTGTAGAATCATTTAAGAAACTCGTCACACCTAACAAACTCGTCCAACAAAAACGATTTCTTTGTCTGGCATGCGAGGCTGCACCATACCCTCTTCTTTTTCTAGTAATAGAGGACGGTGCAGATAACGCGCACGTAACGCGACGCCCCGACTCTCCGCCCTGTCTGCAGGGTCAGTCTTTGCCATCCTGGGCAACTACAAGATTTTTAAATGTATAAGGCAGACTGAAGTGTTTTTGTTGTAAAGAAACAGGGTGGACGATTCGTTGTTTATGTTCAAAGGTGGAGTTTTGATTCTAATGCTAATCTAGTTCGAAATTCTAAAAAAAGAAGTAAAATTTCGCCGATAGTACTGTAAATCTGTTTGCAAAGAATATAAAAACAGTTACTTTATTTTGAAATTTGTACTCGATAAACTCTTATTTATCAAAGGTTTATCGTCATAAATTTTACCTGGCGTAAAATTCAAAAATTATAATTATTTACGCTCTGTTTGTGGATTCTTTATTGAATTTTTTATTGCGTGTAATTTGATGGCGTTGATGCCTGAAATTGAGTGCGCCAAATGTAATCTTTGCTTTATTATTCTTTTTTTAATAATAAATTAGCATTTAAAAGTAAATTTTATAAAGGGTAAAGATTGATTTTTCTATCATAAAATTTAATTTTTTTTCTGAAAAAGCTCTATTCTAACCCATGAGAGTCGTGCCATCTAGTGGGAAAGCTTAATAATACTGTTTGTCGTCTGCAAAGATTTTTTGTTGATGGTCTGTTTTAGAAAGAAAATGCGCATCGAAATCACTATAAGCGTATACTTATAGAGGAACTTTCAGAGAAAATGCGAGGCCTGAGGTAAGTAATATTTTTGAGGCCTTAAAAAAAAAACAAAGACAAATATTTTTAACATATTAAGTTATAAATTAAGGCCCCTAAAATCATGAGGCCTGGGATAACCTCCTCTCTTGCCCCTTCTCTGATAGCCACTGTATATATTGATATATTTGATATTTAAAAACCATAAAAAACATATTTTTCTATCAAATGATTTTTATTAATTTGTATTTTTAAAAAATAAACGATGAAAATGTTTTGATTGATCAAATCAAAACGTTTTCATCAAGAAAACGTCATTCAATCAAACGTTTTCATGAAGTTTAAATCAAAAACTCCGAACTCAGTTCAACTCAATCTTTTATTTCCAGATTTTGAAATAAATAAAATTAAATATTTTAATGCACTTTTATAAATTTATTAATTTTAAATTTTCTCTTATTTTTGCACAGTTGATTAATAATATACTATTTGGTATCAATTTGTTTATTTTCTCTTATATCATATCGGCGCATTTGTATACTGTACCATAGACATAACTTTTATATGGCTTTTGCAATTGAATAACTGCTATTTCTAAAGAAATAGGAATAGCTGAATCAGAAAATAGTGTTCGAGCAGTCATATGATTGGAACTGAGCAACCAGAATCTGCAGACTATAGAATTCAAAAATACAAGGCACACTCGATTTCTTTATCAATGACTGCTGTACCACTGGAAAAATAGCATGACCATCTTTCACATCCTCGTCTTTTGAAACTGGATCGCTCCAAACAAAATATAAGATTAATAGACTCCTATATTTATAAAAGGAACAATGGCGGATGAATCATCTTTTTCATCGAATATCTTGAATGTAAACTTAAAAATTGTAAACTTAATAATTATCTAACGAACTTAAAATGCAACTTTTGTTTTAATCCGAAATATTGGAAAAAATTTTCTATTGTTTCCTTTAATATCTTAATTTAAAATTCATGTTTATTAATTTAAATATCATTCAAATTGTTATAAATTTAACGTATTGCTTAAATTATTATTAATTCCTAAAAATTAATTAAAATTCCTACTATCAAAAGTATTATTATGTTGGTAAATCAATATTAATATTTATGCAAAATTCAATGTTTCCATGCTAATAAATTTTCATAATGATAATTATTAAAATTCAAAATTTAATAAATTTTCAATAAACACGAAAACATTGCTAGGAACTTTAAATTTTGACAAACACTAAAGCTCGAACAGTATAAAAATATACAAATATATTTTTTCTAACATATTGAGTTATAAATTGAAGCCCTTAAAATCGTGATTCCCAAGGCAGCCGCCACTCTTGCCCCTCTCTGACAGCAATTGTATGTATATACTGTTCTATATAAGAATATTCATTTACAAATTTTGTGTTTACATTATCAACAAACAAAAAATTATAGGCAAAATGATAGTGGTTGAAGTTTAAAAGGCAAACTCTTATTTATAGTCTATCCAAATCGAATTTACAATACGCAAGAGGCCCATCATTATGGCCTCTCTTCCTCGAAATAAATCGTCGAATAGTTTGATGTTTAGAAATACTATTTTTTAAATATATTTTTAAATAAATATAAGAAGATATTTATAATTATTTTGAAAACTAGTTTTTTATTTATTGCGTAACATGTGTCTATAAAAATATTATTATTGTAGGCCAACTGTTAATTAACTGATTAATGATGATGGCAAATGTCACCTTCAATATACTCATTTATCTTAAAAGATTACAGTATATTAATAAATACGGCAATTTTAATATCGTTGACTAAATTCTTGTTCAATTAAAAAAAATTTTAATTGCCTTTGTGCGGAAATTATTCTGAACACAGCATCGGAAGTCAGTATTGAGTCTATGGGAGAATATAGTCATCTTATTACTATAGGATCCCACAGATTCAATACTGACTTCCGATGCTGTCGCCAGGTTTTTTTAAGTGTCAAATACGTAAAGACGAAAAATAGTTTTTTAATATCAAATTGAAAAGACTTTTTTGATAGTAAAATAATTTTACGAGCGTAAACAAAATGAAAGGATACCGTATAGTTAGACAAGATGGTTTTAGAAAGACGAAACTAGACCCGACACCTGTGACGATGGCACACTACAGTAATTGGTATACAAAACACGTGACGCAAACCAGTTTTTCATTTCCCATCCCTTATTAAACTACGTATGTGTAAAAAGACGAGATGCGGCTCATCCTGGTGTAGTTAACATGATTGCCAACAAAATAATTTGGTCAATGTTAACACGCGATATACAAATTTAAATAGTAAGTTCGTTTCTGGATCTATAATCTAAACAAATCCGGTTCTAAGTCTATACTCTAGACTAGCGTCTGGAAAGTTATGTCCTAAATACGGCTCATGAAGATATTTTATCCAACTCGCTAAAACTTTCATAGGAATGACTTTTAAACTGAAATCGTATTTTATTTTTTTAAAACTTTTATAATACACAATGAAATAATAAATAGAGAATTTTGCTAAACGGGGAGAATTTTGCTAAACGGGAAGAATAGAGAAATAATTAAATAATTTAATAAAATAAATAAAATTAAAAATCATGTCTTTTTTCTGGTCTGCAGATCTTTCGACTTTTTCTTCCAGTAACTCATACTGGATAAAGTTTATAAAGTTTTTCATTTCTCTGCATTAAATTATCCTAAATTAAAGCGATTGATTCCTTCAAATAGTTAGATTTTTAAACATTTTTGTCGTTTAATTTTCTAATTTTTATTTTGAAAATAATATAAACGAATTCTTAACATATAAGAAAAAAATAATAATTCTAATTTACAGTCTTAACAGCCCTTAAACTGAAAGTTGAACGAAATTTCTACAGCAAATCTTATTAAAAATCTGAAAATCACTGTGTTTACTAGATATAAAATTGGGGCACAGATATAAACTTATTAAAATAAATAGAATTTCAGTTTACTACTTTTGCTACTGTTAATATCGTACTGATTCTTAATATTGGGTCCTACACACTTAATAATCATCATCATATATATTAATAGTCAAACGTGGTTGGCTGGAGTCCCTTTTTTGGACGAACTACTGTACAGATTTCTATAAATAGGGTATCGTTAGAAAGGTCTAATTTTCGGATGTCTGCAAATTTTTTCATACAAAGATTTTAATGTTTAAGAGAGAATCAGAACTATGCTGATAGATGGAACATGAATCAAATAAAATAGCTGGTTCTTATTTTATATATAACAGAATAACACTTTAAAATTTAATCTTTTTTAAATATGATATATTTAATTTTTATTTTTAAATTTAATTGAATGGACACAATAAAATATAATCATCATCATAGATTACTAAAAAATAGTTATAAGCTGTTTGATTAAATGAAGTTTTCATAATATATTTCCGAATATTCCTTCTATACTAAATATAATTAATTAATTAATCTGGTTGTTTATTTATGTTGTTTACGCCTCTGGTAAAACATTATTGTCATTTAATACCGTTGGGTTGGATACAAGAGTTTACCATTCAATTTCCTACAAACACACGAACAGAGAAAACAAATACCAGAAGAAATGTAAAAGGCGAAAGCTACCAAAATTGAAAAAGACAACCTTAATCTTCTTAAGAACATGCACTGTCATCTTCTTTCTACTTACTTAAGCCTTTTTCATCCAAGTTCACTTATCTTGAACGGAATGGATTTTAAAAAACAAAAGTGATAAGGAATAATTTTTTTTCTCCGAAATTTTTATAATGGCCGTTACGTAGTAACAATTCTATAAGACGTAAATCTGGAACAAATGTGACAAAAATATACACAAACCTTCACAGATTAATATGTCAGTCGGTCGTTGTTGATGTTTAAACATTATTTCCTGTTTACTGTATTTCATAAATACGATTTACCATTCCCAAATATTACTTGTTTCGAATTTGGGATTATAATTTTTTCCGGATTTTTAATTTTCTACGATATATAAAATTTCTATTTTATAAATTTAATAATTTTAAATTGATTTTGGACTTTAATTCTGCCCGGTAATCGATACCACTTCTCTGAAACGAATCATTTTTCGATGGTTATCAAATTATCTAAGTAAAAATAATTTAAACAATGGCTATCAGGAAATTAAAAATTAATTATATATTCTTCGACTGATAATTATATTTACCAAGATAGAAGATCAATTGTAAACAAGATTCTGCGACAAATAAGTACAGTTTAAAGCATTAAAAAATTAATTACTACTATATAAAACATGTTAAATATCATTTTTCTTTCTGCGGTTTCTTTACCTTAGAAAAAAATGTCAATAAATTCGGTTATAATTAAGTCTCTGTTTGTTTTTATTTATTGAATTTTACAGGAAGTTGTTTATTTTATTAGTTATTTATTTGAGCCAGACAGAATAAAGTTCTCAGATTTCTACTCAAAACTTATCGAAAGAATACTGTACTTATATACAGTTTATTTTGTAACTCTACGTTACGAAGGACATTTTTGTGGAAGAAAAAAAAGGATAACTGTTTACAAACTGAGATATTGGCCCAGTGGCTACGAACTTGTCTATGTTCTCAAGCTCCTTAGAGAAATCTTATTGACATAAATATTATATCCCGCATAGCACTATGCTATATCTAAGAGGAAACTTTAAAGAAATCAATCAAATAAAGTAAACAATTTTTCCCTGTAGAATTTCGAAAATAAAACAAGTGAACTCAGTTATAATCGACGGAACTTATTGATAAATACTTCAAATCATTTACTTTTCTTTAATTGTATCCAATTACTGCTTTTAAGATAAAATGAGAATCGATCGATAAATACACCAGGGTAACGGTTGGCACAATCAAATTCTTTCAGCAGACAGATAATTTTTAAATGTCATCTAATTATGTTAGAATTAAGGATTATTCATCTTTGGTTATTTCCCATAAGACAAATGTTATGCCAAAATGGTATGACAGAATTTACATCTAATTAAAATAGCTATCATTCCTGTCGTACTCGAATGTTAACTTTCCACTTTTGTTAGCGTTAACTTCACTCTAAAATATATGTTCTGTATAATATTCGCGTATATGCAAATTTATCATGATTTATCTTTGGTATAATTATGTTTGTATGTAGTCTAAAGCAGTTTAATCAGACAATTATCTATTCTTAAGTTTGTTGAATAGTTTAATTTCGCTATAGAAGCGTTTCTTAGAAAATTATGGTGTTTCAATTAAAATTCTCGTATAAATAAACTGAAAAATTGTATTTTTATTGAATTATTCTAGCAATATAAGTAAATTGATAGAATAATGAAACGTGAAAGTTCATGTAGTATGTTTAACAATTCGCCACATTTTAAAGTTAAGAATTATTATATTATTAATAGTGGCTGGCTGGATATCCCTTTTTCGGTGGAACTACTATACCGATTTCTATAAATAGGGTATCTTTAGAAAGGTCTAATTTTTGGAGGTCTGGGACAGTCAAAATTATTTGTTAAAAATTAAAGAATAAAAATTACATTGAAATTGTAGTTCCTATAAAAAGACAAAATTCGCAGATGGCGCTGTAATGTAATAATGGATGACATTTTATGATTCTCTTTTAGATTCCCTATACGAGTTCGGAGATGTTTTTCCTCATTATTTAAATATTAAATAATGATATTGTTGTTATAAAATTAAATCACAAGATTATATTTCCGCTCATTTATATGAGCGGGTAATTTCTAGCTTATTATTATTTTTTGTGATCACAGACTTAAAACTTTCTTTTTTTATTTTTTATAATAGAATATAATATAGAAAAACCTTTATTTTATTTTCAGAAAGGCAAGAATTATGGTTTTTGACTTCAATAAGTAAACTGCTAATTTGATATTATTTTTTTCACTTAAATAATAATTTGCCATCTATAGAGTTCGGGTTTTCTTTGACTGCAGATTCTTTGAATTTTGAAATTGTGCCAATCCTTAAAAACTAGAATTTGAAGAATTTATTTATTTATTTTTTTAAATTACAAACTTCACATCTTTTAAACCTGCAATCCTATAATCAATAATAATATCGAATACCATTTCTGGTTAACCAAAGTCAAAATTCTTGTGAAGAAATTCTAAAAATATTGATTTTGAAACAAAAAAAATTGCAGGTTTCAAAATCCACATATATATATATATATTTTTTATTCTGTTTTATCAGATATCTAATTACTTAATATTTACTTAATTAATTAATTAGTAATTCGTTACAATTAATTAATTTCGACGAAGAAATCATCAAAGAAAAATCTAATCGCACTTTAAAATTAAATCATATTAAATATTATTATAACGTTAATTTTTACAATTTGCATATTAATTTAGCAGAAATTTAGATAATCTTCATTTGGGAGAAATAAAATTAAAACAAACTTCAAAGGTGCTGCATTAGTTAGTGAGTATAATTACAAGTTTATTTTCAGAAGTATTTTAAAAGAATTTAAATTAGTCATAAATTCTGTTCAAAACTGAATTAAGTAAATTATACAAACAGTAAATAAAATTCGAAGATCTCTTATACTATTAATAATTTCTATTATTAAATTAAAAATTTTTCATTTTAATTCGTAATTTAAAAATTTTACGGTGATGCCTACATATTTTATACTATTAATAATTTCTATTCTTAAATTAAAAATTTTTCATTTTAATTCGTAATTTAAAAATTTTACGGTGATGCCTACATCTTTTTGTAAATTTAATTAAATAATATATTGCATGAATTTTGTATTTTAAACGTATTCTAATAATAGAATGTATAATAAATTAAGTATTATTTTTATAGATTAATTATTATTACAGTCGGTTCTCTTTTTATGCGGTAGATACGTTCCACAGAAAACCGCATATAGAAAGTCGCACAAAAAAAAAAACATAACTTGAGTTGAAAAATTAGAGATATGTTGCATAATTTTCTAAAATCGCATAAAAAAAGTTTATAAAAATTCAGGAAAATAAGAATGCTAATGTTTGTTTTAAAGCTTTATTCATTTAATTTTACTGAAAAGTAGCAATTTTTTTACATTTCTTTTTCATCAGAATTAGCGTCGCTATCAGACAACTATCAGAAAATAATACTTAAAGCAGAATACAAAAACCTAAAATAGCACATAAATCAATAAACTGTACAAAAATAATTAATTTTATTGTAATTTTAAATATTTATATTGTTGTAGATGCCGCCATATTGTGAAGTAGGCAGATTTATGACGATGTTTATGTCAGCAAAGCCAAAACAAATTTCTAACCCATTCAGCGGTTCGTCGGAATAACAATGACGTTTACTGACGTCTATAGTATATAAAGGAGTGTAGAAGAGGATATGAGTGGATAATTCATTATGTACAACGGGGAAACCCCAAATTTGCATGAAATTTGCACCGTATAACTTCAAAATCGCATAAAAAACATACACATAAAAAGAGACCCGACTGTATTTATATTTTTAAATATCTAATTAGCTTCTTTTAAAATACGTGATTTTTTCAATTGTTGGAATGAAGAACTTAGCTGACAAAATTCATCATTATTCGATAATTTAGGAGGAATACTAATAGCTATGGAAAGAATCGCCTGTTTTCTAAATATATCCTTTATTCTGTAATGATTAAAAATACAGTATTAAGATATTTGTCTTTGAAATTATTTTTTAATGGAATAAATCATAAAAATCTATTAAATAATTGAGTGAATGCCATTATAACAGATATAAATTAACAGATTTAATTGCCTGAATATTTTATGAAATTTTATAAAAATCAATAAAATAGTTAAAAAGTTATTAGAGGGACCTTTTTGAAGTTTGAACATCTCCATTTTTAATGACTGAAGATAAAGTTAATTGATTAGAGATCTTTTTGGACGACTTTTCATAAATTTTTACAAAACTCTAATAATTAATTTAAAATATATTAATAACTATCTCAAAGTTTGAATGCTTGCCATATTTAAATAGTTGAAATTTAAAGGTTAAGTATTCATCTTCCAGGTTATCTTTAATAGCAGAACATTATTTTTAAACTTCATAAAAGTGATTAATTAATAGAAAAGGTATTGTGGAGACAGATAATGGCCTCACTTCATAAAAAAAAATAGGCTAAAAATGTAGCTCATAAATTAATTTTCACAGGTATACAAATTGAAATGTTTAGAAAGAGATGTGCGTCTAATAGCTTATGTTTATTATGTATATTTTGCTAATTTCAAAACTGATTTTTATTTTTTTCTGGCGCACAAGAATTTTGCATAAATTGGAAAACAAAAAGTGAAGATTATTATTTTCATTACTTTGCGAATAGATAATACGGCAAAATAATGCAAAATAATTAGTAAAATTAAGTAAATACAAAAGAATTTATCAAAAAGAGTTATTATAAATCACTACATAATATATTTTTACAGTATAAAAAACTTGTTCTTTTCTCTTAAAATTGAATGTTTACTTGTGTTTTTCTTTTACAGTAGTAAGTCTCTTTTCAAGTATCAGCAATAATCCGCTATCATGCTGACATCCAACGTTCTTGTCAACTATTTTTATTTTTTTGACATTTTGATGAAATCTCTTACTCTATTCTTTGCTCATAGTGCCAAGATTTTCTGAAAAATTTCTCAAAACCAGAGTGCAGATAATTAATTTTTCGTATTGATATCTAAATTTTTAAATTTCTTCATATTGTCTACTTTACTTTCGAAATTTAACTTTGAAATTTTCTATAACATTTTTTGAAGTCATTCTTCTTTTTTAATAGAAATCATTTTCTCTTTAAATTATATCAGCAACTGATTCTTTTATGTATAGGCAAAAGAATATATGTATATTGGTAGTCCTCGACATATGACGGGGTTCCGTTACAACGTCTCCGATGTGAATCGATTCTGACGCAAGTCGACGATTTTTTTTTATTTTTGATTTGTTTGGTTATAATATTTTCATAAATTAGGTTTATATTTAACTTAAAACGGTTTATGTTAAAGCTTTCCTCGCCTTCTTCTTACATTGGCATTTTCATCAGTAGTATTATTTCTCTTACTGGCATGATAGACGACAAGATACAGTAACAAGGCTTTTCTTGTTACTGTATCTTGTCTAATGGTGACACTATGATGCGTAAACAAAAAGCAATGTGATGTATGCATGTATATGCAAGCGGAAAAGTTGAATTAGAGAATTTTTAGTAATAATTTTTGGCCGATATAAGTCGAGGACTACCTGTATTTTGTTTTATCTGTATTTTGTTTTTTAGGTAGTCCTCGACTGTAATAAGGTAGTCCTTTTGGTGGCTAAAGAATTTTTTATTTACTAAACTAGTATGGAGAAAATTTTTGGATTCTAGAGTTAATTTTTTCTTCTACCCACCTTTGCTTATGTTTTTAAGGTGAATTGGTTCCAGTTCCTGAAAAATCTCCAAAGAATGATCTTCATTCTTTAAATGGTGCTTAAATCAGATGTCTAAGAATTTGATATTTGTGAAAAATTTTAATTGGCTGAAATATTGTAACATTAAAGTATCTTGAGTGCAATTGTAATAAAGCTATATTTATGGAGAGCGACAAAAATTAGATCCAGAAAAACTTTCAATCCGTTTAAATTAAACTGATAGTGAGGATCAAAATTCTTATAAACAAAAAGCTTTTTTTTCCAGTTACAAAAATATTTTATTAACCGTAAACATTAATTTTAATTTTATATCCTGAATAATTGGCTTAAATATAATAAAAATTATCGTTATAAAACTTCGTAAAGATATTCAATGGGATAAATATCGAATACATCTGTATTAGCAATTCTTTTTAATATATCAATAAATATTAATTTTTATATTTTCAATATTTATTATACTATCAGTAGAAATTTTTTCTCTGATTAAATATTTACATTTGCATATAATAAAATTCATCATAAAAATAAATAAAATAAAATAAAATAAATGTACTATGTATACAAAATTTTAAAAACAAATATTCAATGTTTTGATGGCATTTCTCGATAATATCATATAAATCATGCATAAGAAAATTTATACCTGTTTTCACTAATAAAAGTTATTGAATTCTCTTAATTTCGATGGTGAAGATAGAAACACAACAGAAGAGATATTGAAAATTTCAGTACAGTTCTCGAAACTCCTCTTATATAATTGAGTTTAATGGAAGATCAATATTCTTTAATTCTATTATTCCATCGTTTGATTATCAATTAACGCTTTTTCCTTTAGATTGAAACATTGATAATTTATTAATCTTAAAACATACAAAAATTCTTTTTTCAAAAATCTTCTTTTGTTTATTTTTGAAAATGTTCAGATATTTAATTCCTTTTCTATAATCATGTTTGGATAAAAAAATATATAGACTCCTTATAAGTATTAATTTGGTTTGTTTTAACATTAAATATTAAAGTATACTAAATTTTTATGACTCGGAATAAACATTTACATCTATATATATCATAGAAAGCCATCATACAAATTCATTATTATATACTTACAACAGCCATTATTTATTTATTTTCATATACAGTTCTTATAGCATCTTTAAAGATTAATCTTCTTTCTTTCTTCTAAAGGTTTTAGCTATAAAATAAGATTTTATTGTCATCTATACATTCCCGAATGAAGCTAAAGCGACTGTTTTGTTTCCTTAGAATGGCTTCTTCTTTCTTCCTTCCTACAATTACTCAGATATAATCTTATCTCCTCTTTTGACACATTGACTGATAGGAATTTATAGCTATTATATTAACCAATGTCTTTCCGATATTCTAACGAAAAAATAAAAGATTACCTAATAAATAAGAACGAAGTCATTATTTTCCTATTGTGAATTATAAGAAAGTATACAAGATGAATTAATGAAAGATAGGATAAAAAAATACATAATGATGATAAATTTCCATACTAAATGCTGTATTTTATAATTAAATCTAAAGTTTAAATCTGTAAAAATAATTTCCGATGTTAATTCTATTCTACGATCAATCTCCTGACATAAAATCTCGTATATCTTCATTTCTGCTACATTATTGATTTGTTTAGTTCAGGAAAGTTGCTGTATGAATCCAGATAATAATTTCGAAAGAAGACAATTTTAACGATGAGAATAGACGAATGTTTGAAAAATAAAGTAAATATCAGTATACTTTATTTTCATCTTTATGTCAACAACATACTTTACTTTCATCTTCTTCATCTTTATATAAATAAAATATTAAATAAATAAAATATAAAAATAATGAGATATCATTTAGATAGAAAAATAATAGCAAAAATTTTTTTAAACTGATTTTTGAAATTCAGCTGTTAGAAAAGTATTTATACAGCATTTTTCTGATGGGTTTTTAATTTAATAATGTTTTCCGATTGATAAAGAAGATTAACAATTAAATATTTTTCTTAATGAATCCAGGATACTAAAAATGAAATGGAAACTTTTTCGTATATTACAAATTAGAATATTTCTATTTTTTTGTAATTTTTCTGTTGAAACATAATATTTTTATCCAGTTTAAAAATAATCTATTCTGCTTGATTAAAACGTCCTTCTGTCTTGATGCCATCAGCAATGCCAATTCCTATGCTATAGCATTAGATGACGTCATTCAGGTTACGACATTGATATTGCTGATGATGTCATAGCCGTCATCTTATTCCGAGACAATATCAGGGCATGTTCAAAAACAAACAATGGATAACTTCGTAAATACACCAATATAAATTTGTAAGTACATAACGATTTCCAGCGAGATCACCCTAGGTGTGGGGCATTTTCAGGACGTAACAAAAATATGTATTTAAATCCTTCAGAGTTATGTTCGAATTCGTGATGACGTTATAATCGAACGGGAGTACCATAATAATGAATGATGGCACAATGCGTTGATTATTAATGTATAGCGTAATAATACGTATAACAACGATGTGACGTCATCGCTACGATGAAGCTATAGTAAGCTAATGTTGAATGATATATTTGTTTCATCATAGATGGCGAATGTTGATGATTCGAAAATCAATTAAACTTTTGAAACAGAACCTCCATTTTTTTATTGCATATTCTAATTTTACCCAAAAATACAAGTCGGCTGGATGGCCGAGTGGTAAAGCTGTGGCTTACCACCCTAGAGAATCCAGGTTCAAATCCGGATCCCACACATCCAGTTTTTCAGGAAGGGTCCGGGCCCGGCCGGCCCGGCCCGTTGAACCCCATCCTTCAGCCATCCGGTTGACCCCATCCTGGGTGTTGGCCAGCCTGTGATGGGTTCTCACAAGTGGCCGCCGTCAGATACAGTATATCCCAAGAGGATATGGCGGAGTGATTGCCGCCAGATACAGAATATCTCTCATGCGAAATGGTGGCTTAACCTATCTAACCTAACTTAGCCCAAAAATTACAAAACTTTTCAAAAGATACAGTTATCACAAGGTTTAAGCTTTTCCTTCAACTGCTCATACCTTAGGACAATGCTAAGCGATCGTAAAGGAATTCTGATTTAATTAAATTTGACACACCAAGTATTCCGTTACGTAGTTCATCAATATTTGTAGGCTTTATTTTATAGACCTTACTCTTCAAATATCCTCAGCAAAAAATCTAATTGGATTAAAGATCAAGAAAGTTAGATGACCATTCAGTTGTACATCTACCACTGCATTTATTAAGAAATTTTTGATTCATAAAGTTACAAGCATATAAAGTGTAGTGAGCTGGATCTCCATCCTGCTAAAACTAAACATTTTCAAAAGATTCTCTAACTACATTTTGAATGGCTGGCAATACTTGGCTTCTTAATAAGTGCAAGTAATTTACTGAATTTAAGTCATCCTCAATAAAAACTGAGCAATAATATGATGACCTATTATCCCGGCTCAAACATTTATTTTCTGAGGATACTATGAGAATATCTTCTTTGAAAATAAGAGATTTTCATACATATTCTTATCCAGTGCGGATTTTTGACATTTCAATATCTGTAATTTGATGATTCACAGATCCATTTAACTCAAAAGTTGCTTCACCAGAAAACAAATCTAATTTAAAAATTGATTATTTTCATCAAATCATGTCATCATCTCATCATAAAACTCAACTTTTCAGTCAAAATCATCATCTGACAGTTCCTTTCGTATAAAATTTGCTAAGCTGAGGTCAGCAAATTTTATACAAAATGTTTTAGCTATGTTTCTTCATAATTTTGCTAGCTGTAGATTTGCTGATATCAGTTTGCTGAGCCATTTTTGAAACAAAAATATTCAATAGCAGTTTAAAAAACTTCTAAAGCTTTATCATTTATTAGATGCAGATTTTAGTTCGTCTGTAACTGAATCCGTTCTTTCAGCAGATTTAGAATAGCAGATTTTGAAATTGGAGTATGATCAGGATATGTATCATAAATTCATCGTTAATATTCATCGATTTAATTAAAAAAAAAACATTTTAATCGATCAGAATTAATGCCAATATATTCATAACGGAAAGAAGGAAAATTTACAAAAAAAGGTTATGATTTTGTATTTTTAACTAAAGATGTTGAACAGGTTAGCAACTGTTTCGTAAGATCTAATTTTATCACCAAATCTTCGCGGAGTAAAAACCCTAATTCTTTCTTATTCAATTAAATGAATTTTTAATCAAAATCAAAATTTGGTACTTTCGATTTCTCAAGTCATTCATATCTTGTAATAAATGCATTTTTCGTTACATATAAATTCGTTCTTATTATCTATTAATAATTAGCTGAAATATTCGATAATATAACTGTTATCATGATGAAATAAGAGTTGTCAAGTAATCTGCATTATATTTCTAAAATTTCCGAGTACTGCAGGTATTCTTAAAGTAAAAATCGATGACATGACATTGCAATAACTTCATGTAAGCAGACGAATGACGCCATCGTAATATAACATTGATATAAATGATCTCGCAGATATTTCAATAAATTCAGAAAGAATAAATAATTTCTACTAGTTGCAATTGAATTAGTCTGATGTATAACATTTCAATAAACATGACATCAGAAATAACAAATGAAATCAATACCGGTACATGAAATAATTTTCCAATTAAAAAAATTTCTTCCTTAGGACAATGCTACGATGATCGGTAAAATTTTGTTAGATATAGTATACAATCACTATATTACAAATTTTAATGTTCCTCCAAATAAATTTTTTTCAAATCAAAGTGCAGAAAAAACAAACAGAATCGCAATTTCGTGAACCTTCTGGAAATTACGAGGCTTGTATTAAAGAACAACTGAACTAATGCAACTGTAGAAGAAATCAATAAGCAAATAATCAAAACCAAGTTTTTCCTAATATACTATATGTTTGCAAATTATGCCCGGGCAATGGGAATGCAACTGTAGAAGATAATCAAAACCAAGTTTTTCCTAATATACTATATGTTTGCAAATTATGCCCGGGCAATGCCGAATACACATTGCTATTCTATATAGGAGTAAATATATACAGTATATAATGCAATATTTGGCTGATTGTTCCATAAAGTCTTCTGTACGTTTGACCTGTTGGTATCAAAATTGGTATGGAGTTTTCCGGTGGGTAACATAGGCTACTCTGGATTGAGATTGTTCCAGTGATGGATATTTTAGCGGTAATAATGAAAATGCCTTCATTTAAATCCTTCAGTGATTTTCGAATTTGGAATAACATCAAAGTTGCGTAGGTGTGACATAGGTAACGTCATAAAATAATTGCGACATATGATGTCAAGATGACATAACAATGGATTTCCACAAGTCGCGGCGATGATGACATCATAGGCTTCCATACATAATGCTTAGACATATTCAAAAACAGAAAATAGATAAAATATATTTACTTAGGCAGGCAAGATTTTGCTTTTCACGGTATCCGAGATTTTTGCATAATATTTTAGTCATATTTCTAGTAGTAAACCGGTATATAAATCAATCGCGAAAACGGAACCGATAAGTTGCTAAAGTTTTCGTTGTGAAAAGTACTTATCACAACGAAGTATCGATACCTGTGCGCGACGCCATTCTTGAAATAACAATGTCTTGCGCGATACTTTCAAGATGTAAAATTACACGAATTAGTGTTATAGAAGAGCGATTTCGTTATATGAATACGTGTTATAGGAGAGCACGTTATACGGGTGTTTAATTTAATACATCTTGAAGGTGTCGCGCAAGAATTACATTCAAACTCCTTGGCAAGAACACTTTCAAAATGATGTAGCCTAATTATATATCTTGATGCAAATATATATTATATATTAATGTATATATTAATATATAAATCCATAAATTGCATGAGTAACTTATGAATTTCAGCATAAAATCATAACCCATATAATCGGATGAATAATTCCCGGCGTATTTTTGGTTTTTAAAACAAGGTGTAAAAACATAGTAGATTTTCGTCATTACGATGATGGTCAAGTGACGTTTTACTTCTCGTTCAATTTGGCAGCGGTACATGGTTCGTTTACCAATTCTGAGGTAAATTTTTGGAAAATATCTAATAATCAGTGCATCTTTCGTCCATGGTTCTATTATAATTTTTGACCAGTTTGATGAGATCTCAATTCCGTGAAAAGCAGAATTCAGCCCTTAGATATCTTTGCAGGTTTGCCTTCTTTAATTACATTGTTTACATCGTAACGGTTTTGACAATTTCTAAATTATTAAATTCAGCAATAAAAGCTTAAAAATACATAATGGAATTAACCAATGGTGTAGATATGTATTTTGGCTATCAGCGCCCTCTTCAGTCTTTAATCCAGAGTTAATTGCAATAATTTACATAATACTTTAAATAAAGAATTTACATAATTTATCCAAAAATATTTACAAAAATTACCTTATTCTTTTACAAAAAACTTTTAAAAATATAATAATCCAAAATTTCAATTAAACTTACCACTTTAACTTCTTTTAGGAAATTCAGAACTGCCATTACGTTACAAATTCCTTTCTTTCCGCAATTTTTAATCAATTTTGGATATAGGCAATGTATAATGTAAAATAAATTTATTTAGGCATCTTTGTAGGTTTGCCTTCTTTAAATACATTGTTTACATCGTAACGGTTTTGACAATTTCTAAATTACTAAATTATAAAATCTTAAAAATGCATAATGCAGTTAACCAATGGTATATTATTTTTAAAAGTTTTCTGTAAAATAATAAGATAATTTTTATAAATATTTTTGGATAAATTATGTAAATTCTTTATTTAAAGTATTATGTAAATTATTGCAGTTAACTCTGGGTTAAAGACTGAAGAGGGCGTTGACAGCTGAAATGCATATTCTACACCAGGCATTATGTATTTTTAAGCTTTTATAATTTAGTAATTTAGAAATTGTCAAAACCGTTACGATGTAAACAATGTATTTAAACACTCCGCCTTATAACATTTTCTACGAAAATCTAATCTTCACCAACCATATTATAAGATTAGCAGTTGGCTAAGTTATTGTTTCGAATGACCGAATTATATAAGAATGGCCAAAAAGCCAGAATCCAGAGCTATTCTATCCACTAGGCCCATTTTCATCACTACATATTATTTTGTAAAAGAAAATTTCCTGGCTTAGTTTACTACGAATATTTCTATTTCTTTTATTTTCTATAGTCGCGTTTTTCGTTTATCACTCCTCTTTTCGGCCGCCTACTTTTTAACTCGGCACTGGTAAATACTATAGTATATTAGGCGAATGTCGAGCTATTTCCTACACTTTTTGATGATATTCTGGGAATCTTATTGAAAGGAGCCGAGTCGAATGTTAATAGCCTCGGTCTAAAACACATGTTTGTTTAAATACGTGCTACAGTGGGAAAATTATTACAATTTAACCTTGATAAATCTCATAATTGCGTAATGTTACTTCCATATAAAAACCACAAATAAATATTTTTGCTTTCGTCGTAATTGTTTAATTAAAAATATCGATTCCCTTTCGAATGGAGCCAGTAATTTGAGTCTGGATCATGGTCTAAAACCGAATCTTTTGACTAAAGAATTTTTTGTATATTTAAAACGTTTCTTTCGAAAATATCTGGTGTTGTAGTACGACTCGATTCCATTATCGAAATTTTAAATTTGATGACTGAAAACGATTATAAAAGATCATTTTTTTATTTAGACGCCAGACCGTGGCCATAAGTAAAACCGTTAATATTCATTTTTTAATTATTTTTTAATAAGTAAGCCATTGATCTTTTTGGATTCTTTTAAATCACATTTGTTTCATTTAAATTATAATAAAATTCTCTGGTTTTAATTTGATTTTATGAATTGTTATTTACCGATCTAATCAACACCCATATTTATCATCACTCGTCTCCGCCTATCGGATCAACTACGAGTTTATTAACTAATATAACTGGTCATTTTAATATCATTATACCCGGATATTTTTAAGCTAGGTCATTTTTAAAAGGTTATATCGACTAAGGTCATCGGTGGAGGTGCAAGTTTTGTAGAATAATTGAAAGTCGGCTATCCATTCGTATCCTCTCCTACATGTCCGATATAGGTAGTCGATGTTATACCGAGTCATTGGCAGACTAGCGAATCGTTGCGCGACTTACAAAGGGAAGATTTTCGATTTTATTTTTTTAAAGACGGTACCGAGAAGGATAAAATTTTAAAAAATTGGAATAAAATGAATGCGCTTTGTAAAATTTTCTGTACCTAATAACAAAATACTTAAATCAATCGTATAAAACTTAAAATAACGCGCGCGTGTTATTTTAAGCTTTATACGATTGATTTAAGTATTTTGTTATTAGGTACAGAAAATTTTTGACATAAAATAAGTGGATAAACCGTACGACTTACACATTCGAAGAGTGGCGAAAAATTTATATAGCGTTATGAAATCTTTTGGGTAGGCCTACATTTAGAACATAAGAAAATGAAATTTTGCACGCGTCAGCTTTATTAATTTCATTGTAATCCAAGATTTATCGGAATGGAACTTTTAATAACTTTTTACAAAAAATAAAAAACGTATTTATCATTTTTGGCTGACAACTTGTAATTTAATAGATTGGACAAAAATATAAAAATACATATTCTGGAGACTCTAATCATACATACTACTTGTAATAATAATGAAAAAGTCACTGATAAAATAATTTATAACGAATTAGAATTGATTAGTGCAGCCATTGGCATTGTGTAATGTGACAACTCATTGGTAATTAGATTTTTATTTTATGCTCAAGTTCACGCGATAAATAGTGTTCATGTAATACTAGTCAGTTATCTCAGTGAATTTTTATATACTGTATATATTTGTTTTCATATCCTTTATAATTTTAAAGCGGGTCCATATTTTTATTTTTGCCTAGGCTTAAGTTGGCCCTGATTTAATCTACTGGAAAATAAACTTCTACCTAATCTGATAAGTTTTTGTCCTTTGCTTTTTTTTGCAATTTGGAATCCACAGAACTCCATATTAGAAACATTCAAAGTATATATATACAGAACATATATATATATCTTCTGTATTTATTTATTAATAGGAACTGAAAAATCCATTTTTAAAAATGATGCGTATTTGATTTCAAAATTTTTGAATTGAAAATTCGACAAACTTAAATAGTTTAAACAGACATAACAATGATTTATTAAAAACTTACTCTTTCTTTATCTTCTTCATTCAATTCGGTCATTATCAATCTAGAATTTATTTTAAAAATCTTAAATAAATATATTTACTTAGTAATAAAAAATAAGGTCGATATACGTTTATATTTAATTCAAAATTTTTCTTAATCTTATAATTTTTTTAAAGCAACGTAATCAACTTTCCATTAAAAATCACGCCCTCTGTCCATTAATAATCGAATCCAATTAAATATAGTTTATTTTTAATACATCTTAAATATTTTCCGAACCGATTTTTAACTTTTTGTCATAATTATATTCTCTACAATACAGTACTTCAATTCTTTTCAATTATTTGCCAATATTAGATAATTTCCGATATACGAAAAGTTTAAAATGGAGTCTTCAAACAAGTAAGATTGTCGATTAATTCATGGCCATCGATGTATGTTCGTGGCTATAAACAGATGGTCTTTTATGTTCGTGTCATTCGTAATTCTTATATCGTATTATAAGCGTATATGTTATTGTATAAACCAAATATTGTATATAAGATTTTTCCGAGAAATTGTATTTGTTTTGCAATTAATGATACTTTTTATTAAAATAGCTTTTCAGTGTACACAAACAGTCTATTTAAGTCGGCCGGATTGGCCGCATGGAAACGCTTCGGCTCACCACTCAGGAGGACCCGGATTCGAGTCTCGGGTCCCACCCCTTGAAAAAATTTATCATGGGGTCCGGGCCCGGCCGTCAATCCCCGTCCTCCACCATCCGGCTGACCCCTCCGCAGGGGTGAACAGCTTGTGGAAGGGCTTGTTTCGCCCCGTCACTAATTTTTTTCCTTGAATGGAAAGTGACGTCATCTGTTAACAAAAACAGTCTATTTTGATTTTTTTGTTCAACAGATGACGCCATACGCCATTCCGGTAGAATACTGTGTGGCGGGGCGAAACAAGCCCTTCTACATGCTGCCCACCCCTGCGGAGGGGTCAGCCGGATGGTGGAGGACAGGGATCAACGAGCCGGGCCCGGACCCCATGATAAACATTTCAAGGGGACTCGGGTCCTCCAGAGTGGAAAGCCGAAGAGTTTCCACGCGGCCAATCCGGCCAACCAGTCTATTTCGTTGATCTGCTTAACGGACCTGGGTTGGGACGCAAAAATTCCATTTCTGGAATTTGTGTCCCAACCCAGGATCAGATAAAAAGCACAATCCACAGATTACTAATACAGATGGGACACTTCCTATACTTTCAATGGTAACTTTTGAAAATGACTAGCCATATAAAGAACCAATCATATTACTTCTTTAGAACGTAACATAGCAGTCATATAAAGAACCAATCATATTACTTGTTTAGAACGTAACATAGATGGTGCTATAAATCAACCAATCACATTGCTTAGATCGTAACTTAGATGGCGCTACTAATGGTTAAACGTCACCATCAACAAAGCCAATAAAAGAAGTCAGGATATGACATCACAAAAATGGCTGTACTTCCTGTATAATCGTTTTTCCCTGTATTAGCTAAGTCTCCCATCTGTATCAATTAATCTGTGACTCAACCCCCAAAGGATCAGATAAAAAGTCCCAATCTTATGTAGACATGTATGAGCTTTGTTTTTTGCATATTTTACGCCCCCTTTCCAATCGGAGATTACTAAGGGGGCGGGCCAGTTCTAACCACGGGCTCCACCCACACCCGTGGAGGGGGGCCGGATGGTGAAGGACGGGGATCGTCGGGCCAGCCTCAGTACGCCGAAAGAATCCGGGACCAGACCCGGGTCCTCCTGCGTGGCAAGCCGACAGCGTTACCACTCGGCCGTCCGGCCGCCTGTATGAGCTTTTTATCTTATACGACTACTTATTTTTTAGTATGAGCTTTTTATCTTATACGACTACTTATTTTTTACACGTCGCTATATTTGATTGGTTTGGTTTGGTTAGTTAGATTAAGCCGCCATATCCTCATGGGATATTCTGTATCTGGCGGCGGCCACTTATAAAACCCATCACAGGCTGGCCAACACCCATGATGGGGTCAACCGGATGGTTGAAGGATGGGGTTCAACGAGCCGGGCCCGGACCCCTCCTGAAAAACTGGAGGTGTGGGACCCGGATTTGAACCCGGATCCTCCAGGGTGGTAAGCCAAAGCTTTACCACGCGGCCATCCGGCCGACCGCTATATTTGACTATCTAGACCATAAAAGGTTGACAATAATTAAAGTTCCCCTATTCAGAGCTTCCTACAGTCGTTACTATTCATCTGAAAAGTATGAAACTTTGAGTACCCCTTAATAAATGGATGGGAAAGACATTTAGAGAAAAAAATTGTGCTAAAAATCGCCACTAAAGGATGTGTTACTGTAAAACTACTCATAGCACACATGCAAATGTTTGAAATACATGTAATGTCATTTATTAGCTTTTGCATACACATTTCATCAAGGATGGGCAAACTGCGGCACGCGGAACTACTTGAGTCCTCGTAACTAATTGCCGTAATGCTAAAAATTTTATCAATAAATAGTATAGAAACATATCAAATCTGTTCATATCTCAGCAATATAGTTTATGTAATTTCTAGAAAAGTAATAAATAATAACTCATATCGTAAACTGTAGATGTCATTAGAGTGCCATATTTCTTATAAAAATAGATTTGATTAAGCAATTACATGTCAGCTTTTTATGATATCTTAATCCACAAATACACCCCTTAGAAAAAGTTTAGGATCTTTCTACTTTGGCTACATAATTTCTTAACTTATAAGAGGATTATATTACCTTAAACAGTTATTAGGTGAAGGCGAGATTTTGAAAGTTATTTTTTTTCTATTTTATTTTACGCCTCTTTCCAATCAGGTAGATTACTAAAGGGCAGGATGAATGTTGTATTTTCTTTTTTAATTATTAAAGACTAAAACACATATATAATAAGTATGGTCCTAGGCTATATTTCATTGATACGATATAGCCCTTTCTCCCGAAAGTTTGCGCACCCCTGCATTACACATTGCAAATTGTATTAAAGATGCTCCCAAGACATTTTACAGAAGAATGCGTCATAAGTCACCGCCACCGTAATATCTGGCCTGCCAATACCTAGACCTCAATCCGTGCAATTTCTTGCTGTGGGATTATTTGAAAGATCTGATCAGCCGTGACAAAGCGAAAACTTTAGCTGATCTTAAAGACAGCATTTCACGCTTCGTAATAAATATTTGAGGCACTCATTTCTCTCAACTGTTGAACATTCCATTTTGAGATTTCAGAGGGTAACTGACAACAGCGGCCATCATGTCGAACAGGATTTGTTCTAATATTACAAATCAATAATGTAGTTAAATGTGTAATTTATTAATAAAATAGAAATACGCCCTCTAATGACGATATTTGGAATGAAATTTTTTCGCTGAATGTCTTTCCCATCCCTTTATTGGGGTACCCAGTTTCATAATTTTCTGATGAATAGTAACGGCTGTAGGCAGCTCTGAATAGGGAAACTTTAATTATGAACACAAAAATTCGGGAATTTTTACATTACATAGCATGTGGCCCGCATATTGAATTATTTGAATAATGCATTTTATAATATGAATAATAAATTAAAAATAATTTTATACTTTGAGGTATCGCCATGCAACTTGGCGCAAGTCATCAGGAATGCAGATAAGAAAGGCAACCTCAATCCTCAGGTTATAAAGTGGATACAGATAATTTGGCTAAGGAAAAACCACCATAAAGGTCACATCAAGCTCGGAAACAAACATATTATGATACATAAACCATATCGCACACGTATTTCTAAAGTGACACAAGTCAAAAACGAACGTTTTTGAGAAAATTGGAAAAACTATGAAATCAGCTTAACTAAAAACGATTATATAACTAATAATTTTTTCAAAATTTGTAATCTTTTGAAACCATTTTTTAGCAAGTTTTTGACTTGTGTCACTAGAAATACGTGCGCGATATAATAATTTTTCATTCAGTTTCATGTTGGTTTCATATCTCGTATTTTAAACATCTATTTTTTTATGATTGCTATAATAAACATTGATGATTAGTATTTTTCATTTATTATTGATATTTTCTCTTAAACTTTGCGGCCCGATTATCAAAAGCTGAATGTGGCCCGTAAGTCTGAAAAATTTACCGACCCGATTTAGACCATTTTTTTGTCAACAGATGACGCCACACTTCATTCTGGAAGAATATTATGTGACGGGACGAAACAAGCCCTTCCACAGGCTGCCCAACTCTGCGGAGGGGTCAGCCGGATTGTGGAGACCGGGCTGACCCCATGATAAATATTTTCAAGGGATGGGATCAGAGACTCGAACGCGGGTCCTCCAGAGTGGAAAGCCGAAGCGTTTCCACACGGCCAATCCTAGACCATTAGATACACTCCCTCTTACCTCTTAGAAAAAGTTTACTTAGCCAAAATAGGAGGGCCCTAATTTTCAGAGAGAGCTCTGTAGTCGTTGGCAATTGGATGAAGATGGGCGTTTTGGGGAATGATTGAGGACCAGCTATTCACTCTTATCCTCCGATGCATTATATCAGATCACACAACACTATTTTCCCTATTTACCATAGACCAACTGCTGAATGGAGTAAAGGCCGGTTCACACTATAGCGAGTGAGCGAAACGCGCGCGTCTATGATGTCCCGTGAACACGCGCACACGCGCGAGTGATCGTGTTCGTACTGTTCACATACCGGCATGTCATTCACATACCGAATTTGGAGGAAGCCAATCAGGGAAGGCCACGCATATGCACTGATTGACCAATGACAGCGGTCAACTTATTTTACTGTAGTATATATGTCCTCCATTTTAACAAGTTGAATGTGTGGAAAGTTTTTTGTAAATCTGTGTTGTTATTATTAATTTTAAATCAACTAAGTGATTAATTTAGAAAGCTTGACGATAATTCACGAAAAATATATTAAAATTACATATTAAACTTTTATCGATAGCCTAAAAGTGTGATTATTTTGATATTCAATTGGTATAAAATGCCTAATTAATCACACATTTTCTTTATTTCGCAGAAAAATACATAAGTGTAGAATTCTATTTCCTTATAAATAGGATGATCTGTTATATGGAAACTATGCATCAATAATTCAAACTACAAGACTAAAATTGAGGCAGAAGTGAAAATCTGATTTATATTTGTTCACTTAGCGTGTACACACGCGTGCGTTTAGCGCGCGAGTCTATTCGGAAGACTCATTTTCTGACGCGCACTAACGAGGTCACTACCGTTGCCATGGTGACCGCGTTTAAACGCGCGTCTCTCGCTATAGTGTGAACCGCCTTAAAGCCAGAAGCAATATACTAGCCGGCTGATTAAGGCTTAGTAGTTCTGAGTATACTGTTATATTGAACTCAATTCTGAATACGGCTAACTCCGCTCACAATTAAGAATTAAGGCCGTGACACACTGAACGCGACGCGAAGCGAAGCGCAAGAAAGCTACTTCGCGCGGTTACTCGCATACAGTGTGTCTTGGACTATATACCTTTTACCGTGCGGCTGCTCGAGTTAACGCTCGTAGCCGCGCTAAAGGAGATGAAAATATTGAACTTCGACCAATCAGCACGGGCGAACAATACGGTGCGGCAAGACGCGAAGGAAGCCATCAACCAATAGAAACGAATGTTTTATATACTTGGAAAATGGCGAAAGTTCAACCGTGTGGTTGGTATTCAAATATAGGATTTGTTTTAGAAATACAAAAAAGACCACACATATCAATATATGTATATATATATATATATTACATGAGATTAAAAGAATACCGAAAATATACGATCATTTCTTTCTAAAAACTATGCTAATAACAAATCAACAATAAAGTACTAGATAGGGAAAGTAGCGACACACTTTTCCGGTGCATTTGCATACAATCTAGAGCTAAGGCTAAATAGTTCTGAGTATACTTAGTTTCTTTCCGCCATTTTTGTGCAAAGAAAGCCGTGTGTGTATGTCAGTGCATCCTATATAGTCAACAAAGTATAATTATTGCAATTTTTTGTCAATATGACGGGCTGTTGCGCGGTGGAATGTAAAGGGAAATCAAAAGAGCGATTGTTTGCCATTCCATCGGGCAAAAGGAACGAAGAAAGAAGAAAAATTTGGTTTCATAGAATAGGGAGAAAATATTTTGTTGTGACGAGATCTACAAGGCTCTGCATGCTAAGCCATTTTTATGTGACATCATTAAATAATCAAGTTACTGATTAATAATTTCAAAAATTAACATATTAAATAAAAAATACAATTGAAATATAATTGATTAGGGGATTGCGTGGATAAACAAGTACAATCCTTGATCAAAGTAATTGAATTTGTTTTATAAAGAATTTTATTAAGAATACACATTTCCATTTTAGCTAAAAATACTTAGTTCATTGATTTTAAAGGCCTGTAAAGACGATTTCTGTTTTCTAATATTATATTCATTATTTATATTATGAAATAAAATATTTTTGTATACATTAAACTTAAATTTCACTTTTACAAAAAAAATTAATTTATCAATAAGCTATACATTTTATAAAACTGTACATATAAACACGCTAATACCCACATTGAAATATACATTTCAGATTTCAAAAATCTATTACCAATTTATAGAATTTTTGGTACAGAATTTTTTATATGCATGGACTCTACGGAAATTTTTTATAAAGAATTTTTATTAAGGATATGTGTATAAATTGTTAAATCATAATGTAGCTCAACATTATCGAAGTCTTTATTGTACAACAAAGCAATGAAACAAGTTTTTTTAAATTTCAAATAAAGATAGCAGTTTTCTTTGTAGATCATATTTGGTCATCAATTATGTAAATGTGCTTTTTTATTTGTATATTATTATTAATGATCATAAATATTATTTCAGAAACACTTTAATGAAAGTCAGTTTGAACAAAAGAGAGCCGATGGGAGAAAGAAGCTCAAAGCTGACATTTTTGATCATCGACCTCGATGTATGTTTCCGCCCCAGTGAAATGGGAAAATGTGAGATTAATGAATCTGAATATCTTTTAAATTTTTTCAAAGATTCAAAATTATGCCAAGTACAAAATAATTCGCAAAACAATAGCGCATGGCGAGAAAGTACATCCGATGGTGAAATAAGTGATAATGTAGATAAAGAGGAACATGCGGATGCGATTGATGATGAATGTTTAAAAACTTTTGTAGAAAACAAAATTGAAGATTCAATTCTGAGCGTATAAGAACAGCAGTCGTCGTATTATCTAGCGGGGAATATTATATAGCGAGAATCAAAGTTTCCATTGTTATTTGTAAGAAATGTGAAGAAAGCATTCTTCTTAAAACTTGAGAAATTGATCATGCAATGGTCCTGTTGATGCATTTAAACACATTTTTAAAAATATTCATTAAATATTGAAAATGCCTCTGAAATAAACCTGGTTTTTGTTAATAAATTAGTTTTTCAGCTCTTTTTAAGACTGAAAAATTAATTTGAAGAAATGAGTAACTGATAGGACTAAATATACTTTTAACGATATTATTCAAAATCCCATAATAAAAAACACGGAAGCTTATTTTCCAAAATGTCATTCTGACCATTTTAAACTTACGAAACAATTTTTTGTAACAAGAATTTATTTTCTCTTAAGAAAATTTAACAAAACCAGTGAAACTAAGAAATCTGCTAAATGTGATAGCAAATCTGTAGGCATAAGAATTACCATCAAAAATTTGTAAATAAATTTTTGCGCTGTTTATTATTTCAAATTTTTTTCTCGATCAGGATTGTAAATAAAACTTGTAATTTGTTTTAAAATTGTCTGGGGTGTGTCAGTTTTTTTGTGTGTTAGTATAAAGGTAACAAACTTTTAACTGAAAAATGTAAATGAAATTAATATGTAGAATATATAAACGCTTTATTAGAACATTGTTATATACTGTATATTTTGTATATTAATGTACTAATATGAAAAATAAATAAATTATATACTGTATATAGCGGCATAATATAATTTTCTAACAAATGATAACGATCTGTAATTTAGAACGTCTTTTAATTTTCTAATGTTATAACATTGTTACGCTATGTTATGAACACGTAGAGAATTGTATATATTATTTGTTAAAGTTAAATAAAAATAAAGAAATTAATAATAATTAAAAATAATAAGTGATAATGAAATTTTAATTCTAAGTCCGAAAAATGCACGAAAATCATATATAATAAAAGAATAAGCGTGTGGAGTCCATGTTTCTGCGCATGTGCGAACTCCGGCGTCAGAGTTGTGTCGCCGTTACTATTTTCTCTGGCTTCGAATCTTTAATCGCGTCTTTTAGAAAACTAAATCCCAATCTCATTATAAATTTTGCTTTAAATTATCATAGTTTACTTCCTATTTATGTCTGTATACTTCTTTTTGTTATTTGAATTCAATTTCTGTCTTTTTCGATGGCAAAATGTTGACTGTTCCTTGGCTCGAGAGTTCAGTTTGCATTCGGCGTATCGAGGCATTTAAATAATATTTTATTCATTTCAGAAATTATAATTTTTTATTTTACAATAATATTTTATTCATTTCAGAAATTATAATTTTTCATTTTAAGATAAAAATTATAAGTATCATCTAAATAACTGAAAAGGTAAATCGATAGTTTATTAGTTGCCAATTTCATGTAAAGATAATTTCAGAGTTTGTTCTGGAGAAAAAACAAGCAAAAACATTATATACAAGGTTATAGGGCCACCGAGAGAAATTTTCGGGCCCATGACAAGGCTGTCTGTGGTCCGGGCCCACTTAAAATGTGCATCACTTTGATTTAATAAAAAAGTCTGTTTAATATTTTATGTAAAAAGTGTACAATAAATTCAAATTTCGATACATTACATATCATGTTATATATAAAATAGTTTATTTTGTCATGACCTCTTTGGGTGGTAGACAGTGTCTTTGGCGGCGGCCTGCGAATTATCGGACATATTATGTGATACATTAGAGCCCGACGATGCCGGGTCCGTGACAAAAATCTCGGCGGCCCTGAAAGGTTATGCTAAATAAATGAAAAATCTCAAATTTGACAGATAAGAAACAAATTTCATTTTTAGTGTATTTGGGCACGTAGTGACCAGGGGCTAACTAGTTATTTAAATATGTCAACATGTTGTTTTACTAGCGGACGATAAAGCTGCTATTTGCACAAACATGGCGGAGTGTTGTAACCACTTTAGTGCCGCATGATCAGTAACTACGGTGAATTCGGCGCAGTCCAGGTACCTACGAAACTTCTCGACGGCCCATACAACAGCTAGACACTAATTCAGTGGTTTCGTTCTGCTTTAGTTAGTGCTCTACTGGCGTAGGCGATTACTCCCTTCTGGCATAGTACTGCTCCTAGTCCGACACCACTTGCGTCCGTGTGTATCTTTCTCCTTCCTTTGGTAATTGTAATATAGAAGCGGAGATGAGTGCCTGTTTTAACTTTTCGAAGGCTTTCTGGCAAGCTTCCGTTCAGGACCACTTGGTTCTTTTTCTTCGTAGTTGGTATAGCGGTTCAGCGATCGTAGCATAGTTTGGAATGAAGTGGCTATACCAACTACACATTCCCAAAAAAGGTGCTTAATTGTTTAGTATTTTTCGGAATATTAAATTCACGTACGGCCTCGACTTTGTCAGGTTCTGTCATGATTCCTCGGTTGTTAATTTTAAATCCGAGGTAGTGAACATCCGGTCGACAGAAATGGCTTTTAGATAATTTTACGGTCAATACGGCCCTTGACAACCTTTCTAATACCATGTTGATGTGTTTTAGGTGCACTGCAAAAGTAGAAGAGTAAATAATTGTCATATAAATATACCTCACAGAAGGTGCCTTTAATGTTTTTTAGAACTTCATTCATTAGCCTTTGGAATGTGGCGGGGACATTTTTCAAGCCGAAGGGCATAACTAAGAATTGATAGAGCCCTTGGTTTGTAATGAACGCAGTTTTTTCTCTATCTTCCGCCTTTATGGGAACTTGCCAGTATCCCGCAGATAAATCCAGAGTTGAGATAAATTTTGCATCCTTTAGGGACTTCATTAACTCAGAAATGATAGGAAGAGGAAATTTATCAGTAACAGTTACCTGATTTAACTAGCCATTTAATACAAGTCATGGAAGACTCCTGGTATAACTGTTGTACCAAAATCTACCATAGCGCGTTTTCTACAACAAAAAAATCAACTGCATGAGGAGTAGGCATTAGAAAAATAAATTCCACGAACATTCAAAAGAAAGCGTGATGGAAAGGATTCAGAAGTCGAAGAAGCATTAGATCAATGGATTTCCATAGTTAGCGGGCCAGGCGTGAATATCAGCTGCCCAGTGTTGAAGATATCAGAGGATATCTGAAAAAAAATAATAATAGGGTATCTACTTTAATAAATCATTAAAATAGGTACCTAATTATTATATTTATACCTATTATTTATTTATCTACGAATTACATATTTTATTTTAGAATTTTTATTATTTATTTACCTACGAATTACATATTTTATTTTAGAATTTATTCATTATTTATTTACCTACAAATTACATATTTTATTTTAGAATTTATTATTGTTTAATGATGACAGCTGGACCAAAATGGCTTAGTCCCAACGTGTCCTGATCTGTAGAGAAGGATTCTTAGGTTACTTAATGTTGCCGGGGCAGCCGCTTAATTGGGCCAAAATGGAGATCGGAAGAGCGTCGTGTAGGGGCAAAATGGCTTGGCCCGACGTGTCCCAATTAAGTGGAATCCACTGTTTATATATATGCTTAGTCCCGACGTGTCCCAATTAAGCGGAATCCATTGCATCTCTATAGAATGACACCAATATCTTATAGCGTTATAGAAAAATCTATAAATTTTCAACAAGGGAGCTTTTAGATTTTTTAACTATATATATATATAGCTATATATACAGCATTGAAAGGAGTTTTATATAGAGTTATTTTCGTCTACTATAATGCTGAAGTTCATCAAAGAAGTAAACTATAAAACTGTCTTCTAGAAAACATCAAGTAATAAATTGTGCAGAAGATAATCTTTATGTAACAACAATTTTCATCGTATTCAGCAATAAGATATTCCCTCTCGTCTTCTTGGAAATTCCACAAATACTTTAAATAATCATTATTATTATTTTTAATTTTGCTTTATAAATACAGTTGTAGAACCAGTGGTTTCATTCAGCCGGTTCACACCAAAGTGGTTGCTAATTTTTTGTTATTGAATGTTCTTTAAATTATATAATTTTAAATGATAATTTTGTTAATATTGTCTTTAAAAGACATAAGCATAAATGATAAAATAAAAATATAATTAACTTAAAAATCTGAATTACTTTTTATTAACTTTTGTAGTTATAGTATAATGATGATGATCAAAATTAAATAAATATAAAACTCTTCATTATCTTGCATTATAATTTCTACGATAATAACATAAAAATGCAGTTCCCAGATATTGTTTAATGGTTTAGTAATTTAGTAAAACCATTAAACAATTTAGATTTATTGCTTTTTATATACAAACTGTTTCATCAATAGTTTCTCATAAAAAGTAATTACGTCGTAAAAGCAGATGAATTGTATGACGTTATTAAAAGGAAAATAGACAATTCATTCGGCTCAGAATTAAATTTTCAATCTTTTGTTAATGTTAGAGAAGGGGAGAAAATCCAAAAAAGTAAAATTTTGATTTTTATCTGCTTGAATAAGACAGATTCGATATAAAGTCTTGATTCCTTGTTATCAATAGAGAAGAAAATGGGAGTAGATGCAATAGCAGATTATAAAAGACAGTTTTCATGCGCACTATGAAATGATGCAAAAATATTCATCTTTCATAAAAAAAAATTCTCTTGTATTGAGATTAATTGATGATATTTTTGATATTTCTCTGATATTTCTTATCACATGACTCCATGTATTCATCATAAATCAGCAATACACATATAGATCTCTGATATTTCTTATCACATGACTCCATGTATTCATCATAAATCAGCAATACACATATTTTGGTAATATTCAATAATGCTGGTAGAATAGCAGAAGAAACGATGCAAAATATCTTTAATAAGATATTCAAATACACATTACATATTTTTGCATAAATTCAATGGCTCAGAAAGAGTTCTATAGCTGATTCTGTAGAAAATCCACAAGCGTATTAGTTGTCTATGGACGGAATATATCCTCATGATCACTTTTATAAGATTAATGGAGCTATTGCGATTATACGTTCTCACAGAATTGTAGATAAAAAAATGCTGATTCGCTCAATTTGATACTGAGTAAAAATCTATGACAGAATGTTCAATAAATAGTAATAATACATTTATACATTAGTAACGTAGCCTTAGTGTTTCTTTCCTAATTATTATTAAAGAAAGTAATGAATAAAAATCAATGTTCTGGGTTAAACAAACTTGTGAAGTATTAAAAAAATATAGATAATTTTATAAGCGTTTTTCACCGATTAAACAGGTATAGGCATTGAAAGTCATTCTATGGGTCAAGTGTATTATTTCGCTATGAAAAGTCTAAGATTACAATATTTTGATTATGCGTTAAGGAGACTCGGAGGAGAGTTTAGATCTTAATATCTGTACTGGTATCAGTGCCTTGATGCACGATGTTCAACAGGTCTTAACTCGAACACTGTACTGATAAAAAGCTTTCGCTTATCACCCTGGAGGATCCGGGTTCAAATCCGTGTCCCACCAGTTTTTCTAAGAAGGGTCCGGCACGTTGAACCCCATCCTTCAACCATCTGGTTGACCCAACATGGGTGTTGGCCAGCCTGTGAAGATAAAAAGCTTTCGGCTTATCACCCTGGAGGATCGGGGTTCAAATCCGGGTCCCACACCTCAGTTTTTCTAAGAGGGGTCCGGCCCGTTGAACCCCATCCTTCAACCATCTGGTTGACCCCACATGGGTGTTGGCCAGCCTGTGATGGGTTCTATAAGTGCCATCACCAAATTACAGAATATCCCACATGGATATGGCGGCTAAATCTAACAAATCTAAGCCTCAAAAATTGTAAATAATTAATTATCAGAATTAGATCTACATGCTTTACTTGAAAATTATCTAAACTAAGGGAGAGTAATAGCACTATCGCGAATTGCAGTGTTTCCAGCAGACATTTAATGAAGTGTGTTGTGTCTGGATTAAAGTGGCCCGTGTAGAAATGATTTTCTGCGGGTACGTTTGGTAAAAAATTAAGTGAGGTGATATAAATACAGTATTTTCTTACCTGATGATAGGGGTCCGTCCCGTTGAACCCCATCCTTCAACCATCTGGTTGACCCAACATGGGTGTTGGCCAGCCTGTGATGGGTTCTATAAGTGCCATCACCAAATTACAGAATATCCCACATGGATATGGCGATGCCAATAAAATGTTACCTTTATTTATATTATTTTTTAACATTATATTGACACTTCACCAAGTCTGTCTATAACAAAGTTCCATGGTCTGTAACCATCATTGTGAGTTCTAGAAGAAATATATTGCATTCATAAATATGTTGCAATCAGCATATGTGTCTTATCATATTTCCAATTTTCCCAAAAAATTTAACCAGAAAAAAAATTATCTCAATTTATCTTCCTTTTTTCTGACCTTAATTCCAGGTTAATGTAATTTCTTCTATATACTAAAACAAAACCATTTTCAAAATTGTTGATGAAAATTTTGGCTAGAAAATAGAAAATAATGGCGAATACAGAAATAATTTATAATTATATCGAGTTTATATTTATGAAGTATTATTAAATTATTGTTTCGTTGGCTCATTTAGATCCTTACGAAATAATTGGAATAAAAATTATGAATGGTTACGAATAATCCCTTTAACCAATCATAATCTTACAAATAGATTCTGCCGAGTATATGTCTGACACGTGTAAGGTAAGAGTTTGCGCATGTCTATTTTAAGAGCAAATCAGGAGAAGCATACAGAAACATATAAAAAATCTTCCACAACTAACACTAGTTGTCAATAATTCCATAGAAGAAGAAGAAGAACAGTTGACAATAAATCAAGAGAATAAGAATGACGACAATATTTTTGATTTTTACAGCTTTGCTTTTCATAAGTAAGATGTTTTGCAGTCTATAAATTTTAGTAATACTTATCATAAGCAATGTTTCAGAAATAATAATGCTTTAATGGTATTTATCGTTATAATAATAATAATGATACAATTGCATACATTGCAAAACTCAGAAAAAATGGTACTGGTCGGTAGGGGGTCGAATAAGCAAAATATCCCTAATGAACTAGGGGTCAAAGATCAAAGGCTAACAACAAACAGACGCTGAAATTTTCACAGTGCATGTAATTTGACATTGTGCTTCTCGCTATGATGTGAGGTTCGACACGTCATCTACTCTGCTACTTTTTTGGGTCAACAGATGACATCACATTCTATTCTCTAGGAATATTATATGATGGGCGAAACAAGTTCTTCCATAAGCTGCCCACCCATGCGGACAGGTCAGCCGGATTGTGTAGGACAGGAATCCAAGACCGTACCCGGACCCCATGATAAATATTTTCATGGGATGGGACCCGAGACTCGAATCCAGGTCCTTCAGTATGGAAAGTCGAAGCGTTTCCACGCGGCCAATCCGGCAGACTGTACTCAGGATCGGAGACCGTGCCCGGATCCCACGATAAATATTTTCATGGGTTGGACCCGAGATTCGAACCCGGGTCCTTCAGTATGGAAAGTCGAAGCGTTTCCACGCGGCCAATCCGGCAGACTGTACTCTGTTACTTATGCTACCTAGATGCGTGTATATCTTTTTAACCTTTCACCTTGTCGGCCGGATTGGCCGCGTGGAAACGCTTCGGCTTTCCACTCTGGAGGATTCGGGTTCGAATCCCGGGTCCCACCCCTTGAAAATATTTATCATGGGGCGTGTTTGAGTCACGGGTCCCCCTTGAAAATATTTATCATGGGGTCCAATCACTGATTCGAATCCCAGGTCCCACCCCTAGAAAATATTTATCATGGGGTCCGGGCCCAACTCGTCGATCGCTGTCCTCCACAATCCGGATGACCCCTCCGCAGGGGTGGGCAGCCTGTGGAAGGGCTTGTTTCGCCCTGCCACATAGTATTCTACATGAATGGAATGTGGCGTCATCTGTTGACAAAAAAAACCTTTGACCTTTGATTCCTACTTCATTAGGGATATTTTACGTATCTCGAACTCCCTTGGGTTTTGCAATGTATACAAATGTACCATAATTACAATAAACGAAACATGAATTTATCTGAAATATTTTATTTTGTGCCTCTATTTTTCCCAGAATAATATTTTCTAAAAAATAATTAGAAAATATTATTCAGGGAAAAATGAATATTTCAGTAAACATTATTCATTATTTTTCTATTGAATTTAATTGTGTTATTCAGGTATTGAACTTATTATATAGAAATATAATGAAATTTTTTCTTCCGATTATAATGATCTTCGCCCGGGTCCCACCCCTAGAAAATATTTATCATGGGGTCCGGGCCCAACTCGTCGATCGCTGTCCTCCACAATCCGGATGACCCCTCCGCAGGGGTGGGCAGCCTGTGGAAGGGCTTGTTTCGCCCGCCACTTAGTACTCTTACTGAGTGGAAAGTGGCGTCATCTATCGACAAATACATAGTATTCTACCTGAATGGAGTGTGGCGTCATCTGTTGACAAAGTTAGTATTCTCCCTGAATGGAAAGTGGCGTCATCTGTTAACAAAAATAGTATTCTTCAACCTGAATGGAATGTGGCGTCATCTGTTGACAAAAACAAAAATTGGTTTTGGAACGTAACTCTTTTTGTATTGGCTCCGGGTCTCTACCTTTGACCTTTGATTTCTACTTCATTAGGGATATTTTACGTATCTCGAACTCCCTTGGGTTTTGCAATGTATACAAATGTACCATAATAACAATAAAATAAACATGAAATTTTTAATTTTGTGCCTCTAATCTAATTATTTTTTAGAAAATATTATTCAGGGAAAAATGAATATTTTAGTAAACATTATTCATTATTTTTCTATTGAATTTAATTGTGTTATTCAATTATTGAACTTATTATATAGAAATATAATGAAATTTTTTCTTCCGATTATAATGATCTTCGTTATCATTTCTTTTCAGTAGATGACCAAGTCGAAGGAACCGAGAGAGTGGATGCTTACCCTGTGAATAAAAATGGCTGTTTCTATCCATGTATGTATTATGATAACAATCAAAAATGTAGTAATTTCTGCAAACATTTAGGCGGTTGGTCTGGTTATTGTTACGCGTTCAATTGTAAATGTGAAAATCTTCCAAAGGATGTATCCCATAAATTAAGCATTCCAATAGTTGCTTGTGGACATGGATATCTGCCTGAACCGACTACTACTGAAAACCCCTAAAATTGCTTTTAAAATAAAGAGTGCTGATTAAATTGTTCCAAAAATATTGATGTTTTATAATATTTTTAGACTATCGGACAGAGGCATGATATAACTTTGGCATACTATCTCGCAGATCAAGTTCAATTCCGTGTCCCACACGTTCAGTTTTTCTACAAGAATTCGACAGTGTCCGTTCAATTCCATCCTTCCAGTTGACTCCATCTTGGATGGAGCAGCCTCTGAGGAGATTTAAAGTGTGTCATCCGAAATATCTCTTGTAAGATATGAACGCTTACATATTATAATTTAATTCGAGTTCGTTGACAGTCTACTTGAAAGATTTTTCTATTATTAAGCTGTTCTTTAAAAAAAAAAATATCTGTTTGTGTTCACTAAGAAAATCTCGGAAAAAGTTCGAGATACCCGAGAATCTACTTGAAAGATTTTTCTATTATTAAGCTGTTCTTTTTAAAAAAAAATATCTGTTTGTGTTCACTAAGAAAATCTCGGAAAAAGTTCGAGATACCCGAGCTTTTTCCGATTAAAAAAAAAATTAATAATGAGCTATATTTTAAAGTCGAATATCATTAGTCAGCGTAATTATGACTTCAAACTCAGATGAGTGATTAATTTTGTTTCTTCTAACAATATTTGCCTGCACCAAAATATGACAAAATCACTGCTCATAGAAATGAAAACAACAATATGTGAAAGGCACTTTTCCGCGTGGTAAAGTTGTGGCTTACCAACCAGGAAGTTCCGGGTTCAAATCCGGATCCCATACCTCTAGTTTTTAGGAGAGGTCAGGGCCCGGCTGTTGAGACCCATCCTTCAATCATGAGTGTTGGTCACTCTGTGATCGGATCTATAAGTGCCACTGCCAGATACAGTATATCCCTCAGGCAATATGGCGTCCTAACCAACCTAATCTAACCTAACCTGATAGTTACTTGTAAAATGCAATCAACATTAATAAATAATAAAAAATAACAGTTATAAACATTTGTTAAAACACATAATAAATTCAAACAAAACCCATAGCATGTAAATACAACAGTAATTCAGTCAGCTCAATAACGTCATAATTTTATTCATAAACACAAACATCGCAAACATTATTCAGTATACTGTATCTGTTTTATAATCCAATTATATCTGAATCAGAACTAATAATTCAAGTTTTCATTTAAAACCAGAATATCAAAGTTATAACGACAATCTTAAGTAAATCCATTAAAGAATATCTGAAGACCACATTAGTTTGATGCAGTGTTTACCGTTTATTTAAGTACTTATCATTATACTGAAAACACAAACGTTAATAATAAATAATTAAAAACTTATAAAATAATTGTTATACTTGATTTTTCTATGATCTTTCTTAAAATTAAGAAATTATAAAACAGAAATGGTCAAACTGCGACTCGCGAGCCACATGCGGCTCTTTGGTATCTTTAATGTGGCTCCATGCAATGAAAGTCAATAGTAAATATGAAACACATACTTATTTAAATTAAAAAATAACCTCTAGCATAAGCAATTTTTGAATTTATTATTAAGATTACCCGAAAAACTGATGCTGTTCTCATTGATCCAGAAAGAAAATGTAACTCTCGAGTATTTGAGATTCTCCTATGAGGCTCATGGTAACATGAAGTGTATTTCAGATCTCATGTGGCTCGTAATGACATCAAGTTTGGCCACCTCTGTTATAAACTTACAGGATAATCAGATTTGAATTAAAATAATGATTTGTAAAGGAACGAAATTCAGTTTATGAATTAAATAATTTCCGTTTGGCATATAATGTTGTTCAATGCAAAAATGATATTGTCCATAATGTGAAAAAAATGTGTAGCTTCGTGAAGATATAAGTAGAACGCATTTTTACCGATGAGAACCATGTTGTGTCGTTTTTAGGTAGCTTATAAAGGCCCTGAAGCACTGAACACGATGCGAAGCGAAGTATAAGAAAGCAACTTCGCGTGGTTACGCGCGTACAATGTGTTTTGGACTAGCTTTTCCTGTGCGGCTGCTCGACTTAACGCGCGTAGCCACGCGAAAGGAGATGAAAAAATTTAACTTTTACTAATCAGCACGCATGAACAATACGATGCGGCAAGACGTGAGGAAGCAATCAACCAATAGAAACAAATGTTTTATATACTTGGAAAATGGAAGAATTTCAAAGAATGTGAAGATATAAGTAGAACGCATTTTTACCGATGAGAACCATGTTGTGTCGTTTTTAGGTAGCTTATAAAGGCCCTGAAGCACTGAACACGATGCGAAGCGAAGTATAAGAAAGCAACTTCGCGTGGTTACGCGCGTACAATGTGTTTTGGACTAGCTTTTCCTGTGCGGCTGCTCGACTTAACGCGCGTAGCCACGCGAAAGGAGATGAAAAAATTTAACTTTTACTAATCAGCACGCATGAACAATACGATGCGGCAAGACGTGAGGAAGCAATCAACCAATAGAAACAAATGTTTTATATACTTGGAAAATGGAAGAATTTCACCGAGTGGTTGGGATTCAGATATAGAATTTGTTTTAGAAGTACAAAAAATACCATGTCTACATAACATGAGATTAAATCTCTAGCGGCAAATCCGTGAAATATGAGAAATTACTCGTCTACAATGTAGACAGGTGCAACACGAAGCGAAGGATACAAATTTTTCTGTCATCTTTGCTTCACACGCTTCGCTTCGCGCCGCGTTCAGTGTGTCATGGCCTTAATACAAATTTAGTCTAATATTTGACTAACAATTTATACGCTTCGCTTCGAACCGCGTTCAGTGTGTCATGGCCTTAATACAAATTTAGTCTAATATTTGACTAACAATTTATTCTAAACGTACTAAAATATTTTATTACTGTACTAAAAATAAATTTAAGAATGTTTTAATAGTCATTTAATGGTTACATAAGATACGAAAAATATCTTCAGCTGGTACAGATTAATAATTACAGTTAAAAAAGTAATAAAAATGCTTACCAGTTTAATGTAGAACGATGCCATATAAATAGATAATAATTGTATAAAGATTTCATAATTATGGGCATTAAAAGAATATGCCTCAAATTTATTGCAAAGCATATTTCAAAAAGCTATTAAAACTTTGTGTTTCGGGAGATTAAAAAAAAACTTCACGAATGGAGCGGTTTCGAGGATTTTGAAGTGTGAAGTAATCTTCTTAAAGGTCCTAAATTATGTAAAGTCTTCTTAAAGGTGTAAAGTCTTCTTAAAAGTGAAAACTCTTCTTAAAGGTCCTAAATTATGTTTAATAATTTAGGACCTTTAAGAAGTCTGAGAAAAGTTTGCAATATCACAAACAATTTTTATGCAGGTGATGATTCCTGTGCAAGTAATGATTCTATGGAGGTAATTATTCGTATGCAGGTAATGCTTATATATTTATTTATTACAAATTAATATGTAAATATTTTCGCGAAGATATCTATTAATTTCTAATAAATAAGAAATGGACATGGATTGGACATATAATAAGAATAAATGATAATAAATGGACAACTAAAGTACTCTGGATACCAAGAGATAAAAAAACGACCAAGAAGGAGACCACATTACGGATGGAGAGATAGATTATGAATTTTACATCAAAGTGTTGGATCAGAGAGGCTGTAGACAGGAAGAACTGGAAATTGCTTGGAGAGACCTTCATCCTGCAGTGGATTGATAATCATGATGATGATTATGAAATGAATTACATAATGCTCATCCGAAAACGTATATAGGCCAAAAAAGAGCAAATGTTTCTTTTCGATTTTAAAATGAATCTATTCATTAAAAATTATTTACATTTGATTCACTGAATACTGTTCTATTAATATATTTGTTCTTATAATAAATATTTTTATTTATTGAACATATAACTCTATAATTATTATCAAATATCATGATGATGATTATGAAATGAATTACATAATGCCCATCCGAAAACGTATATAGGCCAAAAAAGAGCAAATGTTTCTTTTCGATATTAAAATGAATCTATTCATTAAAGATTATTTACATTTGATTCACTGAATACTGTTCTATTAATATATCTGTTCTTATAATAAATATTTTTATTTATTGAACATATAACTCTATAATTATTATCAAATACAGGTATCTCTTCTATAACATGGTAGATAGATTCCTAAAAAACACCATGTAGTATGAAACCGTGTTATATGAGATCCGAGCCAATACAAAAAGGAGAGTTACATTGTGAACTTCTATTCCTTCGGATCCTGAGCTCCACTTACCCATGCGCCTATATTAAAGTTATTTTCGGCCAGAAAAATCTAAAATTTTGCGTTTGGTGTGAGCGGGATCAATCTTCACACCTGGTGTCAGGACAAACGATAAATTGATTGATAATTTTAAATAGACCCCGTCCCCACAATTCCATATAAGATATAGGAGAGTTACATTCTAAAGCCAATTAAAAACAAATAACTTTCTTTAATTCCATATAAGATATTTAATTTTTATTCAAAATATTAATAACACAAAACATAAACAAAGAAAAATTATATACGCAAGACCCTAAAAAAACAAAATATTTGTAAAATAAAAGGAAAAGTATTCAGAGAAAAGTATAAAAGCCTATATAACATTGATTTAATAATTATATCTTCCTTATCATTGTTTCGTTAACAATGATAAGGAAGAACATAAAAACCTTCAGAAAGTGAAATATCAATTTCACTTTCTGATATTTCAGAAAGTGAAATATCAATTCACTTTCTGAATCCATTCTATGGACACTGTGTGTCCATAGAATGGATTTACAAAAATAAATGAATATATTTTCAATTTTAGGAGAGTAAACGTAATTTTCTGAAATGTCTTTAAGTAAAATACTAGTTTAGAAGTACCATATTATATGAGGGTTTCCGCAAGTTTCAGATCCTGTTAGAGAGAAACCGTTTTATAGGAAGAATACCTGTATTAAGAAATTTTTAATATTATATTTTTTTTACAAATTTTGGATCAAGCTTCTCCCCCAAACACCAAACTCCATCACTAAAATCTGATATCCCCAATTATAGGTGTTACAAATACCCTTCCTAAATGCAGTACCGGCTCTAGAGCTATTAGGAAGAAAATTTTTGTTTCGACCCCTCAATCCTCAGTTTTGATATTGAGAGGTCTAGGGGTTTAAATTATGAATAAAGATAATTGTATTTTACAACTATAATAATATTAATAACAAAACAAAATCCGCCAGCACACTGAGCGGCCTCAGCTCGATCGTATGTTGAGCCGGCCCTGACTAAAGATATCCTCAATTGTCTTTTACAACACATAGATGGTTGGTATGTTCCTATCTTATTCATGGGAATTTTTGAATATTATTGGCTTATTGAAAGTAAATGAATATCTAACTTCATCTATCGATAAAAAAGGAAACAAAATTGTCTTTTCAATAAATATGAAACTAAAACTTTTAGTTATATTTTCGATATAACAGTCACTCGATTTAAAATTTAATATTAATTAATAATATTATTTAATGTTCAAGGAATTAGCACCATTAGAATGATGGCAGAAATAAATTAGATTAAAAACTATTTAAATTTATTCATACTAATGCACTGTAATATACTTATAATTATAAGTATATTACAGTGCATTAATATAATATATAAGTATACATAAATTATAATTATAGTTTATAATATTGTATAAATTACCATGATATTTATTTAATAATCAAAGAATAATGAAAAATGTACAATTGAAGAAATAACAATATCTCATGTGATGCCATCTGCCGCACAAAATATACTTTAATACAATATATAATGTTTATAAAGTACAGATAGGCCTCGATTAGCGCGACTTCGAATAGCGCGAATTCGATTAGTGCGACTTATAACATTGATACGGTTATTCGGTTAGTGCGAGAAAAGATTCGATTAGTGCGAGTTGTAAACGATACCGTTATTCAGTTAGTGCGAGAAAAGATTCGATTAGTGCGAGTTGTAAACAGATCATGTCTTACTAACAAAGCTCCTTTTATGATGTCAATTAACAAATTATCGATTAGTGCGAGAAAATATTCGATTAGTGCGAGTTTTAAGCACAGACCAGAAACAAAGCTCCTTTTATGATGTCAATTAACAAATTACCGTTGATTTTCCTCTCCTTTTATGATGTCAATTAACAAATTACCGTTAATTTTCGGTTAGTAACAAAACTCCTTTTATGATGTCAATTAACAAATTACCATTAATTTTCGGTTAGTACGACCGGACGAGGAGCAGTCCAAGAACAGTCACTTGGCTTTGAAGGGGTAATAGACGAAGAGCAGTCCAAGAACGGTCACACGATTTTGAAGGGGTGAAACTGAGGAGCAGTCCAAAAAGGGTCACACGATTTTGAAGGGGTGAAACATCTGAGGAGCAGTCCAAGAACAGTCACTTGGCTCTGAAGGGGTGAAACATCAGAATAGTAGTCCAAGAACAGTCACTTGGCTTTGAAGGGGTGAAACACCAGATCAATTAACAAATTACCGTTAATTTTCGGTTAGTAAAACCGGACGAGGACAGTCCAAGAACAGTCACTTGGCTTTGAAGGGGTGAAATATCAGAAAGATGATTAACAAATTACCGTTAATTTTCGGTTAGTAAAACTGGACGAGGAGCTGCCAAGAACGGTCACACGATTTTGAAGGGGTGAAACATCAGAAAGATGCAAATTACCGTTAATTTTCGGTTAGTAAAACCGGACGAGGAGCAGTCCCAACGGTCACACGATTTTGAAGGGGTGAAACATCAGAAAGATGGGTTTTTTGTCACACGATTTTGAAGGGGTGAAACATCAGAAAGATGGGCTTTTTGCGGTAACTGCTTTGAAGGGGTGAAACATCAGAAAGATGGGCTTTTTCCGTTAACTGTTTTATAGATTACTGTACTATTATTTAGCTTTGCTATCGTATACATACAGTAGAGTCGTTACTGTACTATTATTTAGCTTTGCTATCATATACATACAGTATAGTATAGAATTTTCTCTTTTAAAAAGTATCGAAATGGATAAAAGGAAAAACACTTTCTTACTATTATTTAGCTTTGCTATCGTATACATACAGTATAGTACAGAACTTTCTCTTTTAAAAAGTATCGAAATGGATAAAAGGAAGATCGGAAGAGCAACATTACTGTACTATCATTTAGCTTTGCTATCGTATACATATAGTATAGTACAGAATTTTCTCTTTTAAATCATATTGAAATGGATGAAAGGAAGAACACTTTTGTGATAAAACAGGAAACAAAAAAAAGAGAAGTGATTACGCTACAGCAAAAAATGGATTGATATACAGTAATAATACATACTGGCGTCTATTTTCTGGTTACTTACTACCATTAATATTACCCATTAGGTACTGAATCGAATGTTTTCTCGTAGTCTATGAATGCCATACAGAGTGGATGTGATATTCTTTATATTTTTCTATCAGTCATCGTCGAATAGCCTTTTCTAAATCCAGCTTGTTCTCTTGATTGGTTTGAATCCAGTATTTGTTCCATTCTTCTTGTGAGAATGTTTATCAACACTTTGTATATTGTCGATATTAGACTGATAGGACTGTAGTTTCTCAGATCCGCTTTATTTCCCATCTTATGTATCTGCACTATAAGGCTAAGCGCGCACTTGCGATTTCCTGTCACCACGACTGAAAAATCGTAGTTGCGGTATAATTTAAGGGAGAGCGCACTGCGATTAAATAATCGCAACTTTGTTTAGTATCTACATGGATTTCATTATGTATAACATTCGAACACATTTGAAAACATTTTATTATTGTTGGTATTATTCTCCTTCTTAATATTCTATATAAATTAAACGGTCTTTTTGCAGTTAAAATAGATCTTTAATTCCAACAGAAACATTTTCAATTTATTAAATCATCATCCGCTGATATATATCAAATACTTTATAAACATTTCATTACAAATGCAATAAAAAATAATAATTACGTGAAAAGTAACCCATATATAAAAGCTGTAGAACCTTTCTCCCCAAGTTGAAGCTCAGCACTTTTCCACACCCCGCCATATTTCCGATTAATTAAAACACTAAATATATGTGTTTTCAGAAAGTATATGTAGAGGACACACCCCTTTATCAATAAATAGTACGTGTCCTATAGAACAGACCTGTATTATGACGAACAAAAAATGTACTCCCTTGAAAATTTCTTAGTGTTGTCTGTAGATTTACGCGGACCACATTTTATTAGATCAATAAATTAAAAGAACAAAGAATTTTTCGTTCACTAGTGAACGAAACTTTTTCTCCCATACACAAATCTGATTTTAAGTAACAAATGTAATAACTAAAATATTTAAAAACCATGTTCTTTAATAATCGGTGCTGTACTTCATTTTACATTGACTATGGTATAGTTATGACCAAAAGCTATCAGAGGGGGCAAGAAAGGCTGCTTGCTCCTGGTCTCACAATTTTAAGAGCCTAAATTTAAAACTCAGTATGTTAGAAAAAATATATTTGTATATTTTTATAATGTTCGAGCTATCATGTTTATCAAAATTTAAAGTTCTCTATCAATGTTTTCACTTTTCTTATACACTTACCACTGTACATTTGTCAATTTTTCAAGGGCCTCAAAAATATTATTTGCCCTGAGCCTTGCATTTTTTCTAAAAGCCCTGATTATGAAAAATACTATATAGATAATTATCGTTACTATCAATAATAAACTTAAGAATAATAACCTATCATCTCATAATATTTATCGCCATATGATATAAATTACACAGGTGAATCATATTATGATAATTCTATCGCATATCCTGTCTTATAGGTTGACTATGCATATAGATCTTAATGTATTTAATTTTGCATAATAATTATTATAACGACTTCGATATGTAAATTTACCTTATATAAAATTTGATTACGTTATGATGCGAAGAACATAAGTCGTGGAGCTACTAAAATTTATTTTATTTGAATAAAATCCACGATTATAATATTTGCAATGAGATTAGTACAAAAAATTTAGTATCTGTTGTGAATGAATCGATATAAAATCATTATAAATTATTGCATATTATAAAGTTAATATTTAATAAAAAAATTGTATTCAGTTATACTGTTCAGTGTTAAGAAATTCCTTAAAATATAATTATTTTTAGCTTACTTTCCAAAAAAGGGAATTCTTGTAAGACAGTCATAATGTACGTTGTCTGTGTGTTCCTAACTTGGAATGGATCAAGAACGCTTCTAAGACAGTCATAATGTCTGTTTTCTGTGTGTTCCTAACTTGGAATGGATCAAGAACGCTTTTTTTTGTTAACAGATGACGCCACTTTCCATTCAGGGAGAATACTAAGTGACGGGGCGAAACAAGCCCTTCCACAGACTGCCCACCCCTGCGGAGGGGTCAGCCGGATTGTGGAGGACGGGAATCGACGGGCCGGGCCCCACAGGCTGCCCACCCCTGCGGAGGGGTCAGCCGGATTGTGGAGGACGGGGTCGACGGGCCGGACCCGGACCCCATGATAAATATTTTCAAGGGGTGGGACCCGAGACTCGAACCCGGGTCCTCCAGAGTGGAAAGCCGAAGCGTTTCCACGCGGCCAATCCGGCCGACGATCAAGAACGCTTGTAAGACAGTCATAATGTCTGTTGTCTGTGTGTTCCTAACTTGGAATGGATCAAGAACGCTTGTACGCCAGACATAATGTCTGTTGTCTGTGTATTCCTAACTTGGAATGGATCAATGATCTAAGTTGGTTGGGATTCACAGTGAGTGAGGTGACTATGTGTATTTCTGTTTCTATAATGTACTAATTGATCCAAATATCTTAACGTTGAACGAAAAAATCTACTTAAATTTTGTAATTTTTAAAATGTCCCCAAATGCCATTAAAACCTGAAAACTTTAAGCCAAGTGTTCCGATAAATATAGTCAGCCGGATGACCGCGTGGTAAAGTTTTGGCTTACCACACTTGAGGATCCGGGTTCAAATCCGGGTCCCACACCTCCAGTTTTTCACAAGGGGTCCGATCCCGGCTCGTTGAGCCCCGTCCTTCAACCATCCGATTAACCCCATCATGGGTGTTGGCCAGCCTGTGATGGGCTCTATAAATAGCTGCTGCCAGAAACAGAATACCGAAGTTGTAGCAAATTTAATATAGAAATCACTATAATCAATAAATATTCGCTTTTTGTTCAAGAATATGGCCATAACCCAAATAACCATCTTCCATCAATAATTTGAAGTCTAAAAAGCACCATGTGGCGATATAAAAATTCACATTGGCATATCTTGAATAAAGCAGGATGATATGATGATACGGTAAAATTTCAATTATCTCTAATATGTTCTCAAGAAATATTCAGCCAGTTTGAAATTAAGCAGATAGAAAATGTAGAATATATCTAAAAAGCTTTCAATGATTATAATATTTTTCAAGTGTGCGACATGGTTTCATAAATATCGTCTTTCTAATAATTTCTTTAGTCATTATTCATGTTTTATGGCAGCCATCTTGAAAAAAAAATTTATTATCCGGAAGAATTAATAATCATATAAGATGGAATAAAATTGGAAAATTTCAATCAATCCATCCAGAAATAACATAAAAATTGGATTGCTCTGCCATGTTTGGTTCCAAAGCTTAAGAATTACACAGGGAACACAGACAGATATTTTTAAAAAATATCTGTCTGTGACCTACCTTAGACAAAATTCGCCAAGTAGATTCTCATTATTATGAAAGATTGTTTCTGAAACTAAATTACCCTTAAGAAAAATATTTATATGAATTAATGAAATTTTAATATTAAACATTAAAAAGCTACATTTGATTAGGAATTCAAAAAAATTATAAAATGTTAAACTTCTGTATCTTAGATGGGATATTTCTGGCCGCTAATACTTCAAAGACATCATAAATAAGTCTTCAGAGCCAGACCCAATCGTGAATGGCTTCAACTGCCACTCATAGATTGGTCAATTGATCCCATCCTCGATTGAGCCAACATGTAGGATGAAATTCAATGGACTAGAGCCAATTCATATTGAAAAACTGAAGGTGTGGATCAGGAATCGAAATCGATTCGGATGCTACAATTTGATATGCCAAAGTTTTATCACGCATCTGTCAGATAGATTCAAATTATTTTAAATAAATATTAAACAAAAAAAAAACAATATTTGATACAGTTCAATCAACAATTTTTATTTGTAAAAGTAATTTCATGGTTATTTGGTAGTAGTTACTTCAGGCAAGTTTCCAGCACTACAACTCGAAAAAGTTGGAAAATCGAGATCATGGCGTACATCCGTTGAAAGATCATCGCATTTACAGTTGAAAAAGTAGCAATAACCAGTTGAAGCGCCTAAAGATTGACAGAAGTTACTGCATTTTTGATTGTCATCCTTATGATAACATGGATAGAAACAGCCATTATTATCCAGAGGATAAGCATCCACTAATTCGGCTCCTTCAACTTGATCATCTACTGAAAAGAAATGATAACAAAGGTCATTATCCTCGAAAGAAAAGATTTCATTATATTTCTATACAAAATATCCAATAAGTACAATAATACAATTAAATTCAATAGAAAAATGGCAAATAATATTTATTGAAATGTTCTGTTTTTCCTTCAATAATATTCTCTAGAAAATAATTAGGTTAGAGATGAATAAAATTAAAAATTTCAGGTAAATTTATGTTTCCTTTTATCTATATTAAATACCATTAAGGTATTATTATTTCTATACAGTACCTATGACAGGTATAGCAATACCTGTCATAGGTACTGTATAGATGTAACTATAGGTAATAGATACTTCTATACAGAATTATAGAAGTACCTCAGTTAAATTTATAAAGTGTAAAACCTTTTACCTATGAAAAGCATTGCTGCAAAAATCAGAAATATTATGGACATCCTTAACGGCTTGATTTATTTTCTACTGTTCTGCTTCTTCTTCTATGGAGTTATTGCCAACTGTCAGATGTGGAAGGTTTTATGCGTTTCTGTAAGCATCTGAATGATTTGCATTTCAAATAGGCATGCGCAAAACTCTTACCTTACACGTGTCACTCATACACTCGTCAGAATCTATTTGTAAGATTATGATTGGTTAAAGGGATTATTCGTACTCCATCTATTTCGTGCAGATCTGGATGAGCTAACGAAACAATCCGTGTTTAATAATACTTCATAAATATAAACTTGATATAATTCTAAATTATTTTTATATTCACCATTATTTTTTATTTTCTAGTCAAATTTTTATCAAAAATTTCGAAAATGTAATTGTTTAATATACGAAAGAAACTACATTAACATGGAATTAGAGTCAGGAAAAAGGGAAGATGTGATAATTTTTGTGAATAAAATTAGAAATATCTTATCACATTTTTTTGTTTACCAGTAATAAATTTCATAAATATTTTAGCTGATTGCAATATATGAATGTAATATATTTCTTCAAGAACTCACAATGATGGTTACAGACCATGGATACATTTTATGGACAGACATGGAGAAGTGTCCATGTAATGTTAAACAGTAATATTCTGTAAATAAAGATAACATTTTTTGGCATTGACATTTCTCTACTTTAAGTAAGAAAATACTATACATCTATCAGCTCACAGTTAATTTTTTTACCAAAAGTCATTTCTACACGGGCCATTTCAACCTAGACACTACATTCTCCATTAAATGTATGCCAGAAACACTGCAATTCGCGATAATGGTATTACTCTCTCTCACTTTAGATAATTTCTAAGTGTCTAGATATAATTCTGATTTTTAATCATTTATTATTTACAACGAGTAGTTAGGGCTTGTGATCATCGTGTATCAACGCACTGATTACACCATTACAGAAATTGCTAATCACTGTTAACATCCAAACACTCCTCGGAGCCTGCTTAAAGCAGGTTCGTATGTATTAAACTTCGAAATACAGTACTGTTATCTTAGTGTTTTGGCAGCGAAACAATAAGCTTGATCGATAGATCGAATTATTCAACGTCTAAATCCGTTTAATCGAAGCAAAATGCTTATAAAATTATCTATATGTTCAACAATATTTTATTGAATAATTCACAAAGTTGAAACACTAGAGACTATGCAACCAATGCATGAATGTTTATACTATTAAATAAAGATATATTAAACATTCTGTCATAGAATATTGCTCAGCATCAATTTGAGCGATTCGCCATTTTATATCTGCAATTCTAGAAGAAAGTAGAACCGCAATTATTGCATTAATTATATAAAAGTGATAAATTCATTTCAAAAATATATCACGAGAATATATTTTGTCCATAGACAACTAATTCCTGAGCTACTGAATTTATGCTAAAACTCATTTTCTAGGGGAAAATGGTACAAAATGATTCTTCAGAGTGAAACAATTCCCGATTGTATTTCCTTAAGTTTTATCATTGCCTGTTGACAAACTAAAAAATTTGTAATATACACACAAGATGGCGGTGATGTCCTAATTAGATTACATCAGTGTATTTTGGGATGTGCCATTTCGACTAAATGAAAATCAATATCTGCGACCTAAGGTATGAGAATTTAGTTAATTGGTATTTCTTTTGCCTCCACAAACATAAAATATTTTACGAATATATAATAAAACCTTGTTTTGCTATATTTTTCTGACTGTTTTACTTGCAATTAATAAACATCAATAATATATTATTTACTATCTGGAGCAAATTGATACCTGTAGGATCATTTCGGACAAGTGAGTGTACAAATTGATCCTTAAGAATAGTTCTGGAATTTTTACTTTTTCTCTTGGAGAAAAAGTAATAATTGAGCATAGTTCTTCTTCTACATGGAGTCATTTGATAAGAAATCGGAAAGAGTCCTTATCATCAATTAACCTCAATATAATAGAATCTTCTATGAAAAGTAAATATTTAGGCCTCATTTCATACTGCGTACGAAAAATTTTTCTCTTTTATAATCTGGTATTGCATCAATCACTCATCTTCTTCTCTGTATTGATAATCGGAAATCAAGACTTTATCAGAATCACGCAGATGAAAATCAAAATGTCAGTTTTTGGAATATTTTGTATTCTCTTATATTAACATAAGATTGAAAATTTAATTCTGAGCTGAATGAATTTTTTATTCTTCTTTTAATAATGCCATATAGTTTATCTGTTTTTACTACACAATTACTTTTTATGAGAAATTACTGACTGAACAGTTTGTATATAAAAAGTAATAAATCTAAATTGTTTAATGATTTACTAAATTAAAAAAGATATACTCTTGTCTTTTATAATTTAATAAAACCATTAAACAATATCTGGAAACTGCATTTTTATGTTATTATCGTAGAAATTATAATGCAAGATAATGGGGAGTTTTATGTTTATTTAATTTTGATCGTCATTATTATGCTATAACTACAACAGTTAATAAAATGTAATTCAGATTTTTTATGATAATTCTGTTTTTATTTTAACTTTTACGTTCTAAAATTAAGGAAATGTAATTTCACAAATTAATCTTTATTTTCGTACCGATCCGAACGAAAGTAATAATTTGAAAATAAATGAAAAAAGTGTAGGTAATTAATGAGAATTTATCTTTGGCATTAATATGATTGAATGAGAAAACCGTTTAAATGGTACTGTCCATAATGTAAAGGAAATAATTTTTCAAAATATAAACATTTTGCCCTTTTTTTCTGATGACAATCTTAGCTGTAATTTTTCACCTACGTTACAACATTACTTGTCAATAACTTTTCTATGTCCTTCACTAATGGTCGTGTCCATCCGATAGAAAAACTGATAGAGACTCTTGAAAGGGAATCTCGCAACTGGACACACCGTTGAGAGTAATTCGTAGCACTCGTACTAGCAGCTCTCAGCTAGCGAATTTGTCGAGATTTGTTCGCAGGTGGACATATTTTTACTCGGAAATGAGCTCGCGAAATTCCAACGTGGTTCTTGTTATGAGAGCGATTTTCTGTGTGTTGAGAAACATAAAGAAAAATTTGACTTCTTTATGATATCAGGGCACTTATTGAATAATATCAAATAAGTGGAATTCTTTAGAACAGACCATTCTTCCTACTGTACATACTGGTATATGGAAGAATAGATCTGCGAACTAATATATCGTTATGATCAATTCTAGGTTTAATCCAAAGAGTCTTTTTGTAGTTTAGTTTTATTCATTTTAAAATAACCTCAGACACTACTGCAACCTCCGCTACTTCGTTTGTACGACGAAACGTTATCACTCTTTTCAAAGATGACTACTTATCGCAAAAGTGGACAAATTTTGAGAGTACTCTCCAAGGACATACTCTGAGGATTCTCGCGAGGTGTTGGTGAGAGTAAAGATCTCCAGAAAATATTCTCAAATGAACATTTTCCTGAGAGTTCCTCCCGAGAGTTTACTAGCACTAGATTGGCAGATAGGCAACCCTAATAAAATTTGCAGTACTTTTTGTATTTTCATGAATTTGGTAATGTCGTGCCACATTATTTAACACACTTGTTCCAGCAATTTAAATAGCATGTACTTCAAAATTTCTGATATTAGATTATATATGACGGTGAAATAGTTAAAATATTTATTAAAGCCGCCAAGTCAAGAAATTTTCCTGATAAATTATTCGATCACGTGAGTAAGCGACGCCATTGAACTGGTATCTGAAGATAAACCAAACACCAGACAAATTATTACAAAGAATAATGTTATTTACTTACAACACTGTAATCAATATTAAAGGAGCCAGCAATAAATGACAATGCTACAATATCGCAGGAAAAATCAGTCGTAATTATCATAAATGATTCTGCCTATGACACCTTATTTTACCTTTAATAGAATTAGGTATGGTTAAATATCAGATGATGATTAAGCACACATCTAAAAAGAAGACTCAATGTACTTGGGGATCAGTGCCGGATTTAAGCCGATTGCACCGATTGCACCCAATCGGGCCCCGCGCTTGAGGGGGCCCTGTGTTTGTCAAAGTTTATGTAATTAAATATTGTATTAAGAAAAAAAATTTAAAATATATGTATCGTTTTTCAATATTCGCGGAACGTATAAATGCCATATTTGCCATCTCCATAACTTCACTTCCGATTAAGCCAGTAAAACAAAAATTGTATATGTTGTTCAGCTTTAGTCTCTCACTATCCTGTAAAAATTTCAAGCTTTAATATCAAAGTCGCTAGGAGATAGAGGCCCCAGAAAATCGCAAATTTGAGCACTGACTCACTCATCAAAATTATAT